>CM033352.1:22265843-22474890 GCA_019395295.1 Osmanthus fragrans
AACAAGATCCAAAATAAAATTTCTTAACAAGGTGACAGACTTTGAATACAATGTCTCTCTTACGTCATCTCGTAATGTATGTAGGAAGAGTCTTTATGTGATAGTATCATATGAAATATACTATGTATAAAAAAAAATTGAACTTCTATTGTTTTCTTAGAGTAATTTAGCAAAATTCAAATTAAAATATCCCTTTCATTTTACATAATTCGAATTATATACATAACTATTAAATTTGAATTGAAATTTATTTTTTGTGGGACGATAATCTCAAATCACTAAATCTATTACTTGTCAACAATCTCGTACGCTTGCGAGTTTCGCAAAAACAAATATAATATGACTTACCTGAAGTTTTGCTAAATTTTAACCACACCAATATATTTAATTGATTGTAAATGCTTCGTATCTCTAGTAGAAACTTAGCCATCCATAACTCCTAAATTACTATTTACATTTATTTTATTAGTTTACAAAATTTAGTATGATTATTTGTTTTCTTAATAGATAATTTTTTGGTATGATTTCAATATGGATATATATTTCATTAAAATGGAACGAGACCAAAATTTGACGAGTTAGGTTATACATAAACTATCGAGATGAAACTCAGCACTTCCTTGTTAATCTGAAATTGGATGAATTATGTTTGTTAATCGGTTTCTGGTTGTCGAGGAGGAGATTTTATTATTTAGAGAAAATGGGAGTTTTTTTTTTTTTTTTTTTTTTTTTTTAATAAACAGGGATCTATTATATTTTTGAAAAGATTTAAGTCTCCTGCTATTACCCTTCATTTTTTCGATTTTGTTAGTTTCTTTTATTTTTATTTATTTAAAAGAGGATCCCTATACACAAATTTAATGGAAAAATGGATGGGAAGACATAATTTGCAATTAAGTGAAAGGCTGGACATGTCTAACTTTCTTCTATTTAGAAATTAATTATGTAAAGCTGGGTGTAAATATAAAAAGGCTATAAATTAATTTAAAGTTAAATTGTTGGGCGATTAATTATGATTATCTATTTATAATTAATGATAATTCTTGTACGCTTGTGACTTTTTTGGTTAGGTACGCCTATAGATAGTAAAGAAGTGAAAAAAATAAATCGTATAGATAGTACGGAGCACTGACTTGGCCCATCGAGAGACACGTTGAACGATACTATGCAAATAGGTGTTTTATGAAACAATAAGAGATTGACATATAAGCATATATATTGAGAGAAAACTCATTGAATACATAATCATTACTCATTATGTGGCGAATATACCTTCCAATGGAGAACAAATTTAAAAAAACATCATTTGGCCGTACTCGCTACGAGTAAACCTATCATAGTATAACACGTTGCACAAACTATCTTATACCAGCCCATTGTGTTGCAAATCTCTCTAACAAGTGACTATACATTGCAAACATCATCATTTTGTCGTTGGCACAACTAATATACTTGATCATCGCAGGTTAATGGGATGAATAAATCGTCGTTTACCTATTATGCTGTGAATATACCTACCATTGAAGAACATTATCTAAATATTTGTGTAAATTATACAATTGAAGACGAAGAAATCACAAACGACTTTATAAGGCTAATACCAAAACAATTTTATATTATTCAAAATAAATGAAAGATATTTAGATTAATTAAAAATTAAATAGTTGACTATTCTCTATTCAAAATAAATGAAAGATATTTAGATTAATTAAATAGTTGACTATTCTCTCTTTTGTTCCGTTTTTCACATTAAAGATTCATAAATGAAAGGGAAGAACAATGACAAAATGTGTTAATGTATCATAGTTGGATTAGCACAGAGCAATAGAGGTATTATGATTGAATAAACAAAAAATCATCACATATATGTTGAGTATTTTCATTTCTTATGTATATAATCACGGTGGAGCCAGGGCGTCATAAAATTTTAAGTCTCATTTATAAATTATGCAATTTATAAATAGATAGAAATGAGTGACGGTGAAATTTGACATACATAAATTAATACGAGTATTTATAAATTGATTTATAAAATTTGTTAAAAGGAGGCTAAATTTTTTTGTCAAAATAATACAAAAATTATACATACCAAATTACTAGTTTGTTTCTCATTAATCATCCATAAAAATGAAAAATATGACCGTTATCAATATATCCAACCACTATTTTTTCCTTTTCATCTCTTGTGTGGGCCCATAACAGCTATATTTTTTTTTTAATCTCATTCTACAAATAATGAGAATCAAACTGACCATAATCATTCCAAAGAAGCTTTTGAGACCTGTCAAAATGTGGGTCCTACCTAAATTGCATGTCTGACACGTGGAAACGGGCCGTGAAGAAGGATTCACTATAAGACATCCCCCTTCTCCATAAGGGTTACTGCAAGTTCTAACATGAATCCTCTATATAGGGTCCTCATAGCCATTGTTCGACAGCTCTCTGCATTAAATTCATAATCAACAGAGTACTCACAGTTGAAGTCCGCCAATCCATTTAATTCAGGCTTTTTGGTTGCTCCTTCAGGGCCTTTCTTCATCTGTTGCCTGTTTCTTTATCGTGTACATATACAGAATAATAAATCTGATTTTCTTCCATTTCTACAGTACATCTGGTTTCTGGTAGAGAGAAAATGGCCCCTGGACAACATACTTGCTGCGACAAACAAAAAGTTAAGAGAGGGTTGTGGTCACCTGAGGAAGACAAGAAACTCATAAAGCACATTTCGGCCTACGGCCATGGCTGTTGGAGTGCAATTCCCAGATTTGCAGGTATCATTTTTAGAAACTTGATGTGTGTGTGTGTGTGTGTGTGTGTAAATACAGTGTTTGCACCTAACGAATCAACATTTTTTCTGTCTTTTAAAATCATGATCGAAGGATTTCATCCCTCCCCTAAAAGAATGCTTGAACTTACATAGTTACACCAGTTCTGTTCTTATTTTGGTGCAGGGTTGCAGAGATGTGGCAAGAGTTGCAGGCTGAGATGGATAAATTACTTGAGGCCGGATCTGAAAAGAGGGAGTTTTTCTCCGGAAGAAGCTGCTCTCATAATTGATCTCCACAATATTCTTGGCAATAAGTGAGTGCCGTGATCCCATAATAATGAATTATTTCAGTTAAAAATTAATGCAAATTGATATTTTTCCCTTTTGCAGGTGGGCTCAGATAGCCAAGCATCTTCCTGGAAGAACAGACAATGAAGTCAAAAACTTTTGGAATTCAAGCATCAAGAAGAAATTCATGGAAAGGAATCTTTCTAATTCAGCCAGGAGCAATTTTCAAGGCTCGAGCTCAATGAATTTTAACTCTTATCAGATCCCAACTGCCCAAATGCAGGATCAAGTCTACAACCCTCCTGCAGCCCAAAATAATCCACTGCCAGGGTTTGATCAGGTGAATTTCAGTACTAATTTAATCCCAGCGCTGACTTCTTTTCCCATATCATCTATGGATTCATCTGCATATAATCTGTCGCCACCGGCATGGATGACATCGGAATACCATCAGCCTCAACTGGTTGATCATCAGCAACAATTTATCAAACAGGAAGATACTTCCATGTTCTTCAATGGTGGCCCAACGGCTCAACAGTTTTTCAACGCGCCGCCATTAATGAGGACTTATGTGGATACGTCAGTAATTAATGGGCTGCCAAAACTTTGTGAAATTACTAATGGGAATCAGTTTGGAATGTATTCATCTGTTCCACCAGTTCTTGAACCAGTTTCTGAAGGTTTTTCAGGATTCCCTTCTGGGCATTATGCACCTGAGATGCAGGTGCCTGCAGTCGGTCATATACAGTTCATCCAATCACTCGTGTCAGCATTCAACCCATCATCCTCGAACTCGCAAGCACTGCCTCCACTACCATGCAGCGGGCCCTTTCTATTGAACCCTAATCAGCCTTCAGGCTGGATCAATCCCTAGACATGGGGGTGCTCAAATTAATTTTCTGAACTATGGCAGGAATCATTAAATGCCATGAGATTTTAAGGTTATGATGCTATAGCAGGGAAAAAAAAAACATATATGTTTCTCATTTGGGATTTTCAGCGTATTTTTCCAGTTTGATTAATTTTCATAAATAAGAAAGACTGCATTTCATATGTTTATTTTGTTGGATTTCACATATTCAGTTAGCAATTTATATTTGTGATTTATTATATTCAGATGAGAGACCTCAAGGACTGTTTTGAGTGTATTCTCTCCTAAAGGTAAGGTAATAACACAAGCTTAAATTGCACTATTAAAGAATCAGTGAAAGAATTCAATTGTTGGTTTAGTGAACATTAAATTCAAGATATGCACATATTTAATACAAAAGTGTGCTTCTGACTAGAAAGTGTTGCATAGGTGCACGCCGAACTCGTAGCTAGTAGGTATATATGTATGCACTCATGTGGCATACGAGATACAAATGTCTAACAAAAAGGTTCAAACTATGTGTTCTAATGTGCGAACTCTTGTGAGGACATACACATCCATCAATAATTCACGTACAATTATATCATCTAATTGAAGAGCATAAATGTATACTAACTTACATATATAGTAGTAGTGGTACTACACATCTAATATACATGTTCTTAGTGTCAAACGAAAGAGTGCACGTATAATAAAGTTTAAATTTTTTAAAGTGCCTACATACTATTTATAAATTGGTTATCAAAGTTAAAAATTAATTTCAGTCTCACATTCAATACTATATATCCATCTTACTATTCAGCTTTATTAATTATTTATAAATTTATTGAACTCTTATTAGGATCCAAGTATAAGTACGAAATATCGAATTGAATTTTTACTTACTGAAATCAAGAGATACGCACAAATATCAACTTATTGGTATGAAAAAATTAGAAAGAGATAAAATGAAGTGAGGTATGCGAATGCAAATCTCCTTAAAATGAATTTTGCCCCCTGCACAAGTGCTAACAAGATCAAATGAATGTCCACCTTCCAAGATACGGTGCTTCTTCCAAAATTAGTATAGTACAATATTAATTTTACGGGATGAACCAATGCTTGACCGTACTCTTTTAGAACGAAAGATATCGATTATTAAATATCAAATACGAATCTCAAAAATTATTTGGAAATTATTTTACATAATTTTGAGAAAGAAATAATTAAAAATCAATTATATGGGATTGATTTGAAGTGAAAAAAATGAGCGTACTTTGTATAGATTTTCAGGTGTTTCTTCTTAATGGTTGCATCTTTTTGCAAAATTAATTTCAACCATTAGATCACACAATTTCAAGACTTTTCAATTCACACATTTTAGTCCTTATATTGTCCTAAAATTTCAACACAAATAGCTCTCCTCTCAAGTCATCACACATTTTAGTCCTTATATTGTCCTAAAATTTCAACACAAATAGCTCTCCTCTCAAGTCATTATCATTCACAAATCAATTAATTAATTGCAATCATAACAATAATAAAAAATACTCAATATTAATAAATAAATAAAAATCAAGTCTTTAATAATAAAAATAAAGGATTCGAATTAAAGCTATGTGCCCATACTAAAAAAAAAAAATTAGCCAGTACGAGAAAAACAAAAATCAAAATTGAAAATTTTCAACAGGTGAAGCAATCTTGCACTAAGCTTGAATTCTCCTTGTTCAATGAATTACTCAAATCCTCGTTCATTACATTGTATTTTTTCTCAATTTTTTTCTTCAACAATATCTAATTCTGAATAGAATAAAAGTTTAGATATATATTGGGCATCTTAAGTCCTGAAAATGTCCAAAATTTGACCCAAAAGCCCTTAAAATAATGTAAAAATCAGGTTCATGCACCAAAGAATATGACCTTTTGTTCTCAATATATATTTACAATGTTTAACGAAAAATAAAAGAACATAGCTATACAACCTGTGAAAACAACCAAAACAATTATATTATGATATTATACAGCACGTTACGTTTAAAAGTTTATGGATTGTGACCTTTTGTTCTCATATAATCACATTCCTTTCATCGATTTTTAGGGTTTCGTCCAATTAATTTTCTACGGTTGGTGAAGATGGAGTGACTGTCAAAACTTGAGGGTCTATCTTAAAAGGTCAACCTTATTAAGAGGTGTAGCCCAAGGCCTTATAAATTGGCCTATGTTTACATCTTTAATCGATGTGAGATTATATCCCTTAACATACCCTCGCAAGATGGTGGCTCGTTTGAGCAGACCAATCTTGAAATACGTATGCTCATATTTTTTAGTCTTACAAGGATCGAATCGTACGTTGGAGCTTAATGGACTCTGATACCATGTCAAGACTTGAGGATCCATCTTAAAAGGTCAACCTTATTAAGAGGAGTAGTCCAAGGCCTTATAAATTGGCCTATATTTACATCTTTAATCGATGTGGAATTATATCCCTTAACAGTGACTACAATGAGTACTTCCCTTGTGCTCAATTCTGTTTCAACACTTTTACTTTTGTTGCTTCCCTATATAAGTTAGAGAGGCATAAGTAAACAAGCAGACAAGAAAAGAATCAAGCCGTGTACATGAATAAATGGTAAGTGACTTCAAGTTCACCTCGTCTTCCTGACAGCTCTCTTTAGCATTGTTCTCTAAAGTGCTGCTGTGAAGTTGTCCGTGTAGCCATTAGTTTCCATCATAATCTAGAGGTAAGTAATGTAATCTGTTACACACACACAACACACATTTTTTAAAATTTTAGGAATAGATTTAGAGCGTCATAGGTATATAAAAGTATTATAGATATATAGTGTTTAATGAATGAATTTAATGAGAATAATGTTGAAATATTATGATTTACCAGAACTTATGCTAAATTTTAATCACACCAATATATTTAATCACTAGAAGATGCTTCTTATCTCTATAACAAACTTAGCCATACATAACTTCTAAATTACTATTAACATTCATTTTATTAGATTACAAAATTTAGTATGATTATTCGATTTCTTAATGGATAATTTTTTGGTATGATTTGAATACGCGCATGTATTTCATTAAATGAACCATTTTTTGACATTTTATAAAAATAGAAATAGACCAACTTAATCTACCAAAAATTGAAAACAAGTTAAGTTATACATTAAACTATCGAGATGAAACTCAACACTTCTGTGTTAGTCGGAAATTGGATGAATTGTCTTTGTTAATCGGTTTTTGGTTGTCTCTTTTTTTAGAGGAGATTTTATTTATTTAGAGTAAATGAGAGCTTTTTTCCAAATAAATGGGGATCTATTATATTTTTGAAAAGATTGAGACTCCTGCCATTGTCCTTCATTTTTTAGATTTTGGTGATTTCTTTTATTTTTATTTATGTAAATAGTACAGAAAAAATGGAGGGAAAGACATAATTTGCAATTAAGTGAAAGGTTGGACATGTCTGATGCTAAAAATAGGTTGATGGTACACTAGTAATAGTTTATAAAAGGAATCAGTCTTGGTGTACAGAATTTCTACAGAAAAGACATAATGGGGGGTGGATGGGTGGATGATTTTTTGGGCAATAAAATACTCACATGGGGGCCCACCATGTGAGTATCTGGAATTTTTCTGTGAAGGAAAATTCTGTATAAAAGTTGGAAACGAAACGTTTAATTTTTCCTTACTTTTAATGATTAATGAGCACACTAGAAATTAATTATGTAAAGCCGGGTGTATTTTGAAGTTAGTATGTTGGGCGATTAATTAATTATTATTATCTATTTATAATTAAAGATAATTCTTGCACACTTGTGACTTTTTTGGTTAGATAATGAAGAAGGGGAAAAATAAATCGTATTTATTATTGTGTACAGAGCATTGAGTTGGCCCATCGAGAGATAACACGTTGAACGAATAAATATCTACCAATTGTGCAAATAAGCGTACCAAGAAACAATAAGAGATTAACATACAAGCGTACATATTGAAAGAGAATTCATTGAATACATAATCATTTACTAGCTATGTGGTGAATATACATTCCAAGGAAGAACAAATTTAAAAAGTCGTCATTTGGCGATACTCGGTATGAGTAAACCTACCACAGTATAACACGTTGCACGAATGATCGTATACCAGCCCATTGTGTTGCAAATATTCCTAACAAGTGACTACGTTGCAAACATCATCATTTTGTCGTTGGCACAACTAATATACTTAATCATCACAAGTGAATGGAATGAATAAATCATCATTTATCTGTTATGTTGTGAATATACCTACCATTGAAGAACATTATATAAATATGTGTAAATTATACGATTGAAGACAAAGAAACAACTGACAACTTTATAAGGCTAATGTCAAAACAATTTTATATTATTCAAAATAAATGAAAGATTATTTAGATTAATTAAAAATAAAATAGTCGACTATATTCTCTCTCTCTCTCTCTCTCTCTCTCTCTCTCTCTCTCGTTACTTTTTCACATTAAAGATTCATAAATGAAAAGGAAGAATAATGACAAAATGTGTTAACATATCATAGCCGGATTAGCACAGAGTAATAGAAGTATTATGACTGAATAAACAAAAAATCATCACATATATGTTGATTATTTTCATTTCTTATGTATACAATCACTGTGGAGCCGCGGGCGGCATAAAATTTTAAGTCGCATTTATAATTGGTTTAACTTATAAATAGATAAAAATGAGTGACGGTGAAATTTGACATATATAAATTAGGAATAATTGCAACAGATGTCTCAAATATTAGCAGACTTTCTCCAAATCTTTGATTTATTGCAATCGTCACCCCTGACATTTTCAAATGTTTTCGGTGAAGCCTCAATGGATAGAAAACATCTAATTTGCCGTTAGTTTACCAAAAAATTGAATTTAACCACATTTTTAATATTTTCATAAAAAGCAAAATAGTAACTTTCTATTTAGCAAATTAAATAATTACATTAATTAAATTAAAAAACCAAAAAAAAAAAAGGGAAATATATGTATCTTCTTCCTCCCATCCCTTCCCCAGCCTAACCAACCTCACCCTAACCAAAATCGCCACCATCGTCGTTGCCAACACCACCTCACCCTTCACCCTCCAGTCACCCAACGCTGAGGATGGTAATTTAGCTCGCCGGCTCGGACCGCCAGTGGCTCAACCCGGCTCGGGCCAAGCCCCATTTTGGGGTACAGGGCAGAGCTCGAGCCAGCCCGTGGGGCTCGCGGGTCGGCTCGGTAAAAAAAAAAAAAAAAAAAAAACAACAACAACAACAACGTCGGACTGCAGCGTGAAAAGGGCAACATTTTACTGTCTTAATTTTAAGGCAACTTGCTGCCTTCCAAGAGAGAGGAAGAAAAAAAATCGAGCCTGAATTTTTTGGACGAGCTTTTGCTCAACTTGGCTCGGGCCGGAAAAAAAACTCAGTTGATTTTACTCAAGTCGAGTCCAAACCTTAAGTTTCAACTCGGCTCATGGACATCCCTATCCAACGCCATAGAGCACTGTATTTTTCAATGACAGCCATATAATTCCATTTCTATACAAACCCAACTTCATTTTCATGGTCTCTTAGTTAAGGAGACTCCGTTTTCTAGGATTGGATGATGGACTTCAACTGTAAAATAAGAGATTGTTTCTTCTGGAGCCCCATTACTCTGTCCAACTCGTGTACTCTATGACAAATTTTCTTCTTAGGTTTTCTTCCTCCAGTGGTTTTGTGCATAATTTTGACCCACGTGTAACCAACGATGCTTTAAAGTCCTCTTTTCTATTAATGGGCACAAGTTTGTGAAATTTATGCAGCTGTGAAAAAATCAACATTTTCTTTGTATTTAAAAATTCTCTTCGACAAATGGTCGAACACTTAGAGTGCAACACAAAATATAGATATTTCTTTTGCAATCATAATTCAATAGTTACAGTTTACACCATTCTTAAATGCATAAAGAATTGGAAAACTCACATAAAAGCGTAATGATTATCAGTGATTTATAGTGTTGGGTGACCGGAGTGTCAAGGATGTAGGGAGAGGTGGTGGTGACAACGATGATGGTGGCGGTTTTGGTTAGGGTGGGGCTGGGCTGGGTAGGTTGGGGAAAGGGTGGGAGAAAGAAGATACAGTTTTTTTCCCTGTTTTATATATTTAATTAATGTAATTATTAAATTTGGTAAATAGAATGTTACTATTTTGCTCTTTATAAAAAATATTAAGACCTTGTTTGATTCTCATTTCTTATAGAATGAGAATGAAAAATATAGTCGTTATGAGTCTCACAAAAAAGATGTAAAGTCAAAAATGGTAGCTTGATGTAATGGATAATGATCATATTTTCATTTTTAAAGATGAATAATGGGAAACAAATGGGCCTAAAAATGTAGTCAAACTCAATTTTTTTGGTCAACAAACAGTAAATTGGATGTTTTCTCTCTATTGGGGCCTCAACTGCAAGGTTTGAAAAGGTTAGGGGTGATGGTTACAACAAATCAAAGGTTTGAGAAAAGTTTGCTAGTATTTGAAAGGTTTGGGCCTCTACTGCAATTATCCCTATAAATTAATTTGAGTATTTATAAATTGATTTATAAAATTTGCCGGAGGAAGCTAACGCTCTTTGCTGTTTTCAAGCCATTTTCTGTTTTCGATTTTTCAAAATAGCGAAAACGCGTTCTCTTTCCTATTTTTGAAAACGAATTTTTGAAAACAAAAAAAAAAAAAATATTGTAAAGGAAACTCAAAACAACGAAATTTCGTTTTGAGTGTTTTCCGGCAAAACAAGGGAAACAAATGAAAACGCGGAAAACACCCATTCTCTGTCTCACTGCTCTCTCTCCCCAACGTTACTCACTATAACTATTTCACCTGCTGCAGTCGGCGATTTGTTGATATGGGCTTGATTGGAGGTTGCAAAGTGGAGGGAAATTTGGGCGATATGTTTTGGAGGCAGCGACATGAAAAAATCGACTCGCGATTGTGCGGAAGATGGTGGTCCGACGCTGTAGTCGATGATTTGTTGTCGATTGGTGGAGGCTCTATTGAAACCAAGTGGCGCAGAAGATGCCGTAGCGGTGGTTTTTGGTGGTGGGTGTTGGTGTTTTGAACCTCCGTCGAGTTCAGGTAATTCTTTGCACAAAATCATTCTTCTTTTGTTTTAATGTATTTGAACTATGGGCCATGTTCTTGTTTATGTACTTATACATATTTGCCTATTATCCAGTACCTTTTGAGACCAGTGTACTCCCGTTTACTGTCATTTTTAGTTTATAGTTGTCTTATATATTGAGTAAATTCATGCCATGATTTCCAGACAGAGCCACAAGTCGTTATTTGACAAGTCTGATTTGGTTTGATTGTCAAAAACCATGATTTCTCATCAAATGTTAGTTATCAAATTTTGAAATTTTATGCGATGCTTGATATCATAAGGTTTTGAAAAAAAATCTTATTTTTCTACTACGATGTCTGTTGAATGATACTGGTGATAAGCAAATTTAAGGTGATGATTAAAAGGAATGAAGGAATTGAGGATCTCAGGTTTAGCTTTTTGCTGGTATATTTTGTGTAATATCGAAAGAGTTCAATAAAGAAGGTTATATTGGGGAAAATGCCATGGTTAGTTTTTTTCTAACCTGCTTGTGGATCCTCAGCCTCTGCAGGGACAAAGGTGCCCTTCAGAAACTTCTTTAGCAAACTATAGTTTTAACTGACTTTGTGTTGTATATTCCAACCCATATGATGTTGCGGTGAAAGCTGAAACAGCTCCCTTGAACTGAAATGTTTACTTCTTTGTTTTCATTATAAAAGTTAGCTAAATGGGAAGCCAAGAGGGTGAGAGAATCTCGTTCAATAGAATATTGAGCAGTTAACTTTGGTTTACATAATGCTCTGGTATGAGCTGTGAAGTTCAGTTTTTTGGCTTTTCTATTGAGCATTTCAGTTTGGATTCAATTTTTTCCCTGGGAGTCATAGGTGACATGTAACGTGCCTATTTCTGCAGTTGAAGGTAGGTACATATCTCTAGAAGTTTGGACCAATCGAACTCTTGCAAGTGATGATTGTGCATGACATTTGGTGCCAATTTAAGATGAATTCATTATTTGGAAAGGGTCTCTGTGTGTGTGATTTTGGAACGGGTCTCCAAGGTTTCGATTCAATTATCCCTACTTGCTGGACTAATCGGGATTATAGATTGAGATTTTATGCTAATTTAAGATGAATTCATTATTTGGTTTGAGGATATATTGCATCTTGTTCTAGTTTCTTACTAAAGACTGACTTTTATGAACTCTGTAGTCAGTTTGATCCCTTTGTGGCATCGTTCAAGAGGATTAATGTCCACAATTTATTCACAGACGATGCTTATTTATCATTTTGGAATCATTATTTAATGCACAATTAAAATGTGGTTCTACTAAGACACCCCATGCTAAATTTAGATGATTTCATCGTTTGATTTGAGGATATGTTACATCTTGTTCTTTATGTTTTCTAACTAAAAGAGTGATTCTTATGAAATCTGTAGTGAGGTTGATCCCATCTTGGCATCATTCTCGGGGAGAGCAATTGGAGTAATATTTGCATTGATGGTAGTTGAAATAAACAATGTGAAACAACTGGAGCACAAGAGATACAAGTATTGTTTTGGTACAGGTAAGCAATACATGTTCTAGCTATTATGTCTTAGTTTTTGTCGAATTTGTCGTGGCTATAAGATATTGAAATAGTTACTTGAGATTGATACATTTTTGTGGCCTTGGACCTTTTTTTTCTTTTTAAATTCACTTCTACCTAGCTGATCTTTGTATCCTTCTAGGACCTGTGTTGAGAATACCTCCACTATTGGAAGAGGTACATCCTTCTCTCTTGTCAAAGGGTATTCTACTGTATACATAGTTACAATGAGTGTAACTTTTTCAATGAGTGTATTTCTGAAACTTACTGATAGTGTAAAACAACAATATGCTTGTTCGGATATAATTTTGTTTTTCATATTGTAAATGTCATACTTTTTCTTTGCCAAGTTTTTGCTCTACTCACATTTCTGTCTGCCTTTCTTCTTCGAAGAATCTATCATAATTTTTCTTCTAAATTGCATGGTATTGAGGTTAAAAAGTATTGGGTTGTGCCATAAAGTCATGGGGAAACGAATTGAAATAGTTTTATTGTGTTGATTTCTATTTGGAATATTTTAGTTTGAAGAAGGGTAGGTTGAAGTGAAGTTTTCCTTAAGTCCAGCCAGCGTTATGTCCCCTTTTATGTACATGAAGTTGTAAAACGGTTGGCACTGGATAGCTATTTGGATCCCAGCCCCAGGCAGCAGTATCTCCTATGATGCCCTCTTGTGTGGCTGGAGGAATGAATCAGTCTTCTTTGAAATCTGGAATGCTTTCCCAAGGAGATGGGAAGTCCCAGGTTGCACGTAGTTCTTAGATGGGGTGTTGGCAACACAGTCTTAAATGGTGTGGCAAGCTCTGGACCAAGTGTTGGGGTAAATTCTTTGGTCACTGATGCCAACTCAGGACTTTCACGAGGTTCCCTTTCTGAGGAGAATTGCCAGCATCAATAAGGAATCTTTTATGTTCCTACCTGCATCACCAATGTCATTCTCATCTAATAACATTACCATTTCTAGCTCTTCTGTCGTGGACGGATCCTCTATTGGGCCGCCAGGTTGTAATCAAAACTCAAACTCTCAACAAGCCCAGCAAAGTCAGCATCAGGGAGCTTCAAGTGCAACATCTTTACCTACATCAGGAATGGGGCAAGTTCAACTTCCCGGTGTTCCAAGGGTCCTTAGCTTCAGTTTTTATGAACGGTCCTGTTTTTTATGAACCTGTTTTTATGTTTTCATTTAGGTTTGCCACTGACAAAAATAATGTTAAATTGACAAGGTTGATGGTATGATTTGCATCAAGATTTATCATACGAATTAGTTTGAAAACTGCATTTGATTTTATTAGCAGGATTGGTATGAAACTGTAGTTGGAACTTGTCAGTTGTTCAATATTCGGTAGTAAATTGACAATTTTGTAGCCGATCAAACAAAAAAAAAGGGAAAATCAAAATTAAAAAAACCGAGGAAAACAAAAAAAAAAAAAGAAAATTTTTTCCATGGAAACTATTTAACAGTTAATCAGTAAATGATTATTTTGGTTGAATTCGCATTTTAGGATTGGGCAGAGATGCTATTAATACATTTATACAATTTTATTTGACTCGAGACCTCTTTTGTAGTTATATTTTTCATATTGGCCAAATAAATCAAATTTTTTAGCTCGGGTGGGATTTCTAGCAAATCAAAAGCTCCCATCTCCTCACTAAACTATTAAAATTAATTAAATAATCAGATTTCTTGAATAAAATATTATAAAAAAAAAATTCTCAAAATTGCAAAGTAACCGCATTTTCCATTTTCATATTTTGAGAAACAGTTTTTCAAAATGACAAAAAGAACGCATTTTCAACAATTTCAAACAGACACTCAAAGCACGAAACTCAAAACGAATTCAAAACTCAAAACACAAAACTGAAATATGAAGAGAACGCCCCCTAAGTTTTCCTGTCAAAGAAAACAAATTATGCATACAAAAAATTTATATAATGATTCCAAAGAAGCTTTGAAGAAGGATTCATTATAAGACATCCCCCTTCCCCAAGTATTACTTTAAGTTCTACCATGAATCCTCTATACGGGCCCCTCATAGCCATTGTTATGCAACTCTCTGCATTAAATTCATAATCTGCAGAGTACTCACAGTTGAAGTCAGCCATTCCATATAATTCACGCTTTCCGGTTGCCCCTTTAGGGCCTTTCATCAACACCTTTTTTTTTGGTTAATCGTGATATACTTAGAGGTGGCAAAGGGCTGAGCCGGCTCGGCCCATAGGAACACGAGCTCGGCTCGTGCTCGTGGCTTTTTATAAAATGAGCCGAGCAAAACGTGGGCAAGCTCAGCTCGTGGACCGAGCCGAGCTCATGGCTCGTTTCTTTGTGGATTCAAAACTGAGATACTAAAAATATTCCCTCGTTAGTTATTGCCACTTAATAATCTATCAACGTGTTGTGTTGCAGATTCAGTTGTTTTTCCTTATGTTATACGACTCTCTGTTTGCTAATGTGTTCAATCTCCGGATCATATGGAAGAAGATTCCATCGATAGGAAGAAGGCAAGAAAGGATATGATAAGACGTAACTGAGAGCGAAAGGTTCCACGTAATTTAAGGCAAAATAGAACCTGCGCCCTAGCGTCAAGGATTGGACCCGGCAAGCTCAGCAACGAGTAGAAGGAATGCCTCTTTTGGGACGCTCGAATGTAGCATAAGGAAAATAGCTCATCTTCAAAATAAAATTTAAAATATCAAATAAAATTTAAAATCAATAGATATCAATAATAATAATTAAAAAAAAATAGTTCCCGTTAGTAACTCCAAAAACTTGATGGGTTTAAATTACGAGTGAGCAATATCTTCAAACAATTAATAAAGTGGACTTAATGAGTTCGAATTATTGTGCCACAAAGACTATTATGTCCCATTATTAATTTTTTTATAAACCTGGCTTCTATTTGAAAACCTAGAATTTCAATTGAATTGTTTTAATTAATCCACTAATTCTAAACAAAGAAAATGAGTTAACGTGTTTTATTGTGGATAATCCCCATTTTTAAGAATTATTTCGATGAGAGAAGGTGTTTGAACTTACGATTTCACCTTAATTCTTCCCATTGATGTATCATTCAAATCCAAGAAACATAATTAACATGTCTATTCATCCGAACTTCTAAAGTTCAATTGAAAACATCTCTCCAGCAAATTCAATTTTATTTAATTAAATAAACTCGATATTATTTGATTTCAAACTAATTAAATGTACTTATCCACAAAGATATTCATTTAATGAGCTCGATTGTTTTCTAGTCTGTCTTTTAGATATATTATAAGTTCTCATTATTTGGTCTAAACACATTTTTGGATAAATTGTAGCATGATTATTAACCAAAAATGCTTGATGCAGAGATGATAAAATTGCGATTTACACGTGCAAAATATCGAATTGAATTTTTACTTATCAAAATCAAGATATATGCACAAATATCGACATACTAATATGAAGTGAGATAAGAATGCAAATCTCCTTGAAGACGATTAAATGGATGTCTGTCTCCCAAGATATAAATCTTCTTCCAAAAATAATATAGCACAAGACTAATTTTACTGGGCGAACCAACGCTTGACCATACTCTTCTAGGGCGGAAGATATCGAATACTAAGCCCTTGTTTAAGCCCCAATATTTGGTAAACATATATTTTGGAATAGTGAATTTTTACAAACTGTGTGATTGAAAAGTCGGAAAATGTTTTAAATTTTCTTGTAATATTATTTTATTAAGAGAATATGTGGTTAAAAATAAGTTTGAAGATATATGTATTATTGAAAAATATGACTCAAATAAGTGCCAAATATCAAATGCGAAACTCAAAAATAATTTGAAAATTATTTTGACATAATTTGGAGAAAGAAAAAATTAAAAATCGATTATATGGAATTGATTTGAAGTAAAGAAAATGGAATTAGGAATGTCGTATTTATAGATTTGCATGTCACTTTATCACGATCGCATCTTTTGGCAAAGTTAATTCCAATCATTAGATGACACAATTTAAAGATTTATGGTCTGGATTGCACCTTATCAGAAGGTCGTGACATTTTATTATGTACATTTTGCACTTGAAGAGTTGATCCACATTAGTTGAAGACTTTTTTAATTTGCACATTTTAATCCATATATTACTCTAAAATTTCAACACAAATAACTCTCATTTTGAGTCATTATCATTCACAAATCAATTAAGTATTGATCAGGTAATAATTGTTAGAAATAATAATAGTAGAGTGATGACTTTATAAACCAAATACAACTTACCAACCTTACCGTAGTTTAGACAGTGTAATGGCAGGGGATAAAGAAATATGTATCACAAAACAACGCAAAATATGTCGCAGAGATCACGCCGAATGAATAGGATGCAAAAGTCAAGGCAAATGTTGAACACTTTATCCTTAAATCGATTTTTCCCTGCAACAATGCCTACAAATTTATGACAATTAACTCTCAAGATACAACGACTATCCTCTTATGTTAGTAGCACTCCAAAACACAAGATCAATGAATGAAAATCGGATTTGGTACTCGAATGAATGAATGAAAGAAAACGATAATTTTATGCACATATATGCAGAATTTTGGTTGAGAAAGAAGTGAATAATGCTATGTTGTAATTGCATATCATTGAGATGAAGAAATGAATGTCCCAAGGGTTCTACTTATAGAGGGGGGAAAGGTTGTGAGTAAAGAGACACGGCAAAAAATTCAGCAACATTTGCCTAGAGTCGCAGCACTTGACGTCGCTCATTTGTCGCAAGCTTTGCTTGAGTATCAAAAACAGTGAACTTGTCACTCACCTGTCGCTCGAGCGATAAGTGAGCAACGGAGTTAGGTGAAGTCTAGGCCAGTTCTCCTTATTTCTTTCCAACTCTGGACCACAGTTTCTCATTCATCCGAAATTTGTTTTGAGATTTCAAATATACCACGATGATCTACTCGACGAGTAGAATAAGTTAATCTATTTATTTTCATAATTTAACTATCGGATCAAGTCTAAATATTTAGCCGAATTTGACACGAATGTCATTTTTCACATTTCTAGGTTTTCACATTTAACCAAATTTTAATCTCTTTAACCAAATTTCATCAATCCCCCATATGAATGAAAATTCACAATATGCAATACAAAATAAAAATGAAATGCAGACTCTAACTGATGTGATCCAGGATAGGCCAAGATCGAACGAGAGTGCAATGTTCGCGGGGAAGATACAAATAGCTCAGTCGGGACTAGTTCAGGTCAATGACGCCACACACAACTGTGTCAATGCAATGAGCGGGGCACATGAGGTCGAAGTTAACATGTCCAAGGCCAAGTTTCATGAAGGAGTCGAAAGCCGAAAGCGAACAGAGCAACTTGGTTCAATGCATGAAAAGAATGAGCCAGACCGCCAACCATGCGACCACATGGTTGTTCCTGGCTTGTGGTCGCACAAGTCCTAACAGGGAGCCAATTGGGGGCTCAAGCGTGAACCATGCGATCACATGGAAATATACCATGCGACCGCATGGTATGTTCTCGAACCAAAAATTTCCTTTTCTTGCAAGATTTTATTTTAAGTAGGATTCTTCAATTTGGAAACATTTCTTATTTTAGGAGTCTCAAGTTTTGTTTTTTCCTATTATTTAGGGTTTAGTATAAATAGTTTATTATTTCATTGTATTGAACAACTTTGATATTATGAATAATTGAAAGACAATTTGCTTTCTTTTTTGTTCTTCCATGAACAATTATCGAACTTATCAAGAGGAATCTTGTGGCGTTCAACCAATCAAGTGAGGTTCGTGGGTTTTGCAATCACGAGGTCAAGGTATTCTTGTGATTGTCTTGATTTTTTGATTCAATAATTTTCAGGTCGAGCTTTAAATTCGGGTTACATTTCTTAAATTGTGTAATAAAAAGGTCGTTATATCCGTTTGTGATTGTGCCGGTTGTTTGATTCATTGTTTTCTATGTCAAATCCATAAACCTTGATTATATTGACTTTCTTAGGTCGGGTTTCAATTTGTTGCGGGGTTACGTAGCATTTATTGCTACGTAATTCTCATCATTTGATATCAGAGTTTAGGCTCCAAAAATCAAGGTTATATCATTTTCCTTTTGTTTTTAGTCATTTGTTAATTGTTCTTTGTGTTCTTCGTGTCCGTTATAATTTTTTAGTTTTTGATCCAGAAAATTCCAAAAAAATGAGTCAAAAGTTATTTTTTAGGCTAATCTAGCATTCAAATCAACTTCCATTTGTTTCACTGATTTCATAGTCAATTTTCAAGTTTGAAAAAAATTAATGTTCATCTGTTCTTGTACTGTTCACTAAAAAAAGATATTTTTCGGTCTGTATTCCAATTTAAGAACTACTTTCTTAAATTAAATTATCTCTCATCCAAATTTTTCACTTCTTTTCTTGAGTCTTTAGATCCCCTATCTCATTTGGTTGAAATTCTGCAAGAATATCTTTGATTGAGTTTGGATTGTTCGTTGAAGCACTTGGGTGAAAGTTTGAGTGATAAAAGGCTGGGTGGTGAGATCAATAAAGGAAATGTCATTTAGCCTTCGTTTGGTCCCCATTAAATTAAATTTTATCTTCCTCTTTCCCATTTTCAACCACATAATAAAAAATAAAAAAAATTCCTTCCTTCTTTTTTAACCATTCATTCTCCAAAAAAAAAAAATTATTCCACCCATTAAAATTAGAAATTGAGGGTGTTTGGTGGGGATTAAAATTAGATTTTTTAGTAGATTGTAATGAATGTTTTTGAAATGTGTAGTTTAAAAGTTGTGGGACTTATGAAAGATGTGGTTGATATTGATTGTTTGATTTTGACTTAAATTAAAATCAGATTTTAATTTGTCCCAAACAGGATCATAATGGGGGCCAAACGGGGACTTAATTTTACCATTTTTCGGATGGTCACAATTGTTACTAGAAGGGTCTCCAGAAGAGAGTTTCCCTTGTAAATTGTGGTTTTGGATCTATTTTAGGAAATCAAAATTCTATGCCCACCCGCTTGAGCCCACACCACTGGTGGTTGGTACCCAGCTGGCGCCGTGATGGTGGCTGTGGCTGTTATCTTGATGGCGAACAAAGGCGGCAGGTGTTGGGAATTTACTTATCATGCACAGCGAAAAATTAAATAAATTTCAATTCCCATCAAGGATCTGCTTTGGGTTTAGATAAAAACTGTGATAGGAATTATACATTTATTCAAATCTGCAAACTCCTTTGCTATTCTTGTAGTTCCAGCAATCCTAATCTGCCTCCCACAGCTGTCCAATTGTCCAGTCTCCAACAGTATCCACACAAAGAATAAGATTGAGAGAAAAATTAGGGTTTATTTTTCTTGTACTAGCAAGAATAATGAAAATTCATCTACTAATTTCAAACCCTAGCAGCTTATTTATATAAACCCAAAAGGGCTTGGCCCGTCCTACAACTTAACTCGGTCCAATATTTAATTAATCTAATTAATTAAATCCGGTCCATGAATGAATTAATCCAATTAATTAATTCGGGCCTATTAATAAGCAATCCAATTAATTAATTATCCAACGCTTGTCAATTAATTAATTGACAGATCTCAATCTTCTAGTTCTCCTTTTGTGTGTAACCCATTAGGTTCCCAGTGACGATGCCTAACGACGTAAATTATTATTTTGATCTAATCAAAATTGATAAATCAAAACACCCTTTTGATTTATCACTAATTCACATCCGTCGTCTCAGATTGACATCTAGCAATGTGTCAGGGCAATACATGTGACGAAAAATGTCACGTGGTATGACAAAATCAAACTCGTTCGTTTATCGTGAAACTATAATCTCGTCGTCAATATGATCCGATCAATTACGAGATATGGATAGTGTCAATCTCGATTATCGATCATATCTTTCATTCCACTTATTAAGTCAATGTAAGTCGAAAACTCATTTTCGAATTATAGGTACACCTTGGCCAAGGATTTCGTTATCAACTTAACTGGATGAAATGTAGATCATAAACTCTTACTATCTAAGAGCGACGAATTCTCTATTGATCATTCACAACCTTCATATGATTCTTGACATACCCGAACGATGCCGTATTAGCGGCCCTTGACAGAGCAACTTCCAGCATCACCAAAGCATGACTGTCCCCACATAAGGTACTATGATGATCTCAAGTCGAAGGATCAATTCCACTACCGAACGTTAGAGATTAACCACTGACACTCAGAAAGTTATTCATGTGGAATCTCTCAGTGGGTCTCCAATGTTTTGTTCTATAACAAAACATTCACATGTTCATTTAAATGTCACCACACTTTAGCTTGTGAGATCGGCTACTTACTTCACAAGTAAGGAATGACACACGTGATGGTCTATCCGTAACAACGATATCCGTATCTCGTTATTACTTACGACCATGGATGATTTAAGATTCAATCATATGTAATTTGTATCTCACAATCACAACTACTTGTGATTAACAAATTACCGAGATTTGAATCTACGGACTCTATTATTTAATTTAATAGATCTTGTCATAATAAATGCATTAAACATATATCAAAAGTACTTATACCCAAAGTTGATTGGACGTAGGGCATAATACTTACAAACTCCCACTTGCACTAGATCCAATCACTTATATATCTAATATCATAATAGTTCACATGACGATCATGTTTATACTGTGACAACTCTTTGTCAGTAGATCTGCAATATTATCAATTGTGAGAATTCGTTCTTTCTTTACGTCATTTCTTTGTATTATCTCTTTGATACCGCCTCAACACTTGTTTGGATTATCGATGAGACCTTAGTTCCAACAATGTTAGGAACTATTCCAAATTCATTAATGAACTTCTTGATCCATACTACAACCTTTGTTGCTTCTAAAGCAATAGTGTATAAGGCTCTTGCTATTGAATCAACGGCAGTTTCCTGTTTGGAACCTTTCCAATACACCGTTTAAGAGTAAATCAATATCTTGATTGAGATTTGCTATCTTTCTAGTCTGACTAAAAGTTGGCATCAGTGTATTCATGAACTCTCAGTTTATTTTCTCCATATAAAACCTTCTCAAGATTTTATTTTTGTAGATTGCGATGAATTAAGCAATCTTCTAGATCTATCTCTATAGATCAAGTTGCTTCTCATATATTTTTATGAAGAAATCTTTTAACAAACACAACTTCAACAATTGAAACGTAGGGATGTCGTTCCTATTAATAATATTAGGAATGCGACAACGCTCTCACTATTTTCTTGTAAACACACAACTCTTCACTTTTGATAAAATCAAACCTTTTGATTTTTCTATCAAATCAAAGATTTTAGCTCCAAGAGGCCTGCTTCAATCTATACAAGAATTGATTAAGCTAACATACTTTGTAAGCATATTTGGATTCAAAACTTTCGAGTCGTGTCATGCACACTTTCTCTTGTAGGTTCCTATTAAGGAATATAGTTTTGACATCCTTTTGTCATAACTCATAGTCATGGTATGTAGCTATCGCAAGCAAAATCCGAATGGACCTTAGCATGGCTATAGACAAGAAATATTCATCAAAGTCAACTCTTTGTCTTTGTTGTAATATTTTGCTATTAGCTTCGCTTTGTATGTATGGACGTTTACATCCATGTTGACCCCTTTTACATAAACTTATTTACAACCTATGGGTTCTATCCCATCAGGCGGTCAATCAAGGTTTAAACCTTGTTCACATACATCGAGTCCATCTCGGATTTCATGGCCTTTCGCCATCTCCTTGAGTCAACACTTGACTTTATTTTGTGTAACCAATAGGTTCATCATCCTCGATTAATAATGCTTGATTAGTAATCATGGACGCATACCTTCTAAGAGGTTGAATGATCCTATAAGATTTACATAGAGCTGATCTATCCTCAGAAGTCTCTACTTCTAAATCAGGAGTATGTCCCTCATCAGGTGTGAGATCACACTCAGATTTATCTACTTAGTCAACCATATTTGTGGATTCTTGAACTCCTTCAAGATCCATTCTACTCTCACTGTCCTCTCCTAAAATAAACTCATTTTCTAGGAGTTTAACATGTCTTGAGACGAACATCTTCTTCTCAATGAGATTATAGAATTGATATCCAATTTCATCTTTTGGATATCCCACAAATATTTATTTATCGAATTTAGTCTCAATCTTATCCGAATCAGTGCGCTTCATAAGCGTCACAGCCCCAGACTCTCATATTTGACAAGTTGGGCATTTCGCTTTTCCATAACTCGTATAGAGTTTTGTCGACCGACATAGATGAAACACAATTCAGTGTGTAGAGCATTGCAATCAATGCATGGCCCCAAAACCTTTTGGGAGGTTTGCACGGCTTATTATTAATCGCATTATATCTAATAGTTTACGATTCCTCCTTTTAGACACACCATTATGTTGTAGTGTATGTAAGGAGTTCACTGCAAGAGAATCATATTCTCTTTTAGATAATCTAAACTTTATCCTTAAGATATCTCTACCTCGATCAGATCTTAGTGTGAGAATATCCTTACCTAATTGTTTCTCTACTTCTAACTTAAATCCCTTGAACCTTTCAAAAGTTTCATGCTCGAGTTTCATCAAACATACATGACCATTTCTGAAATAGCCATTAGTAAATGTGATGAGGAAGAGAAACTCATCTAGCATTAATTGACTTGGATCCACATGCATCACTATGTATTAGATCCAATAATTGTGCAGACTTTTCACCTTTTAAGAAAAAAAGAGATTTGGTCATTGTGCCTAACATGCACGATTCGCATTCGTCAAATGATTCAAAATCAATTGACCCCAAATATACATCTCTATGTAACTTTGGAATTGCATTTTTATTTATTTGACCAAGTATGTGATGCTAGATTTATGTGTTATTCAGATGATCGCCTTTATGCCTCTAAATTTCTATACTTATTATAGAATACTCAGTATTTAGAATATAAATATCATTTTTGTAATTCACCATAACCATTGAAATAAAAAGGAACAACAATTGTCCTTATAATTAATATAATTCATGTCCAAACATGAAATTTAAATAATGTTCTGGTATTGGTGGGTTCAAACTAACATTTCTCTAATTCCAATACTAAGCTTAAAGGCAACGGCAAGATGTATGCTCCTACAGACAATGCAGCAACATTTGCTCATTTTCGACGTGTAGGTCGACTTCTTCCTTTTGCAGCGGTCTACTTCCATTTAGTTTCTGCATATTTATACAAATATGAGATCCATATCTAGTATCTAATACTCAAAGAACTAGTGGAGTAGATATAAGCCTTACCCAAGTGGGTTTGATAGTGTCCTTATTTACTTTGACTATCTTAGCCATCTTAAATGGTTTCCTAAAGCCCTTTTAGACTTCCTCTTAATATCCTTAGAGGAATCAATGGCTTGCCCAATCATAACTTTGATATTGGGCTTAACAGTCTTAAGCATCTTTAGCAACTCAATAAGTGTGTACTTGAGTTTATTAATATCAAAATTCATAATTCGGTATAAATAACTCTCTGACAAAAATTATAGAACTAAGTCAATACTTGGTTCATGGTTCATCAATGAATCCAATCGAGACAATTTCTCAATAACAATTATCTTCAGCACTTGAGCACTAACTGAAGATTTCTCTGTCATTTTGCACTGTATAGTTATTTGGAAGTCTCATATCCTTCCACACGTGATTATTATCATACAACTATTTGAAATGAAAAATCATATGTTAGCATCTATACTCTTGTGTTGCTTTTGTAATTCAGGTGACATAGTCGCAAGCATCACACATATTGCAGTACTATTGCCATCTTCTTGTTTATTATAGCAGCCACATCTTCCTTAGTTGAGTCATCAACAAGTGTCTCTGGAAAAGGCTACTTAAGGACATAACCAATTTTCTCATGCCTGAGAACAATTCTCAGATTGCAGTGTCAATCAAGAAATTTTGGTTTGGTTGTTGACATCTAGTATGCCACATATGGTTACTCATGATTCAACAAATATAAATGTGATGAAAAGTAAAAGAATAATATATAAAATGCATCAATTAATTTAATATGGTCTTTTATCAAATTAATTGTGCTCCCACTATTTGACTCAATTAAATGACCCTCTCGCATAAATTTATGGAATCCATACTTAACTCCTAGTGGGCTGGGATCTCATTTGTTATATTAAGACCTTGAGTATACTCAACAAACCTTAATAAAACATTTGAGTAGATACTGTTATCAATTGTATCTCCACACAACTCCCAGATCATTAAGCTGACAACTCTTTGTCTTCACACATCTTATGTGTTAGCTTAACATGCCTCTAAAATTTATCTTCTTGAATGTACTCAACAAAAGATAATTTTAGCTAAGTCGAACCCATCATTCAGAAATATCGAATATTTCATAGTGTCAAACATATCCCTAATAGACCAGCCTTGAGTGTACTCAACAAGTTGAGACGATTTAGGACTCTCGTTTTTCACTATAATGATGGAAGGCGAATGATAAAATCGACTTAATATTTTAGTGAGGGATTTATCATACAAAGGTCTCATCAATAATGGACTAATTCTATCTAGTCTTCCTGAGCCAAAAGGAAGACTAGTTGGTCAATTTTTAGGGGGTATTGCATTGAATCAATATCAATGCTCCATCTCCATGGTTTCCTCCTCTTCTTGCATCTTCAATTAGATAAACTACAACTTGTATCCTATACTAGTTGGCACGCAGGCCTAAATGAAAATTGGACTCGCAGGCCCACAATAATAATAATAATAACGGACTCGCAGGTCCAAAATAATTAAGAGCTCGTAGGCCCCATAATAATAATAATAGTAACGGGCACGCAGGCCCAAAACAATTAAGAGCTCGCAGGCCCATAAAACAACAAGAATTAAATAAACCATCCAACACATCCATATGGTCGAGTCTATAATCATCTACTAATAAGCATTCATCACATTAATGTTTCCTATATAATATCTAATATTATATGCAAGTATGTTTCAAGAATCTAGCAATTAAAAGTCGTCTAAACTATTTAGACAAATGGATCGAAAATAATTAATTAATTCATTAATCATATTAATCAATTAATTTAATTAGCGAGTTCATTTAATTAAAATCAATTTTTAATTAAATACCGAAATAAAGTCCAACTCTAATTTCAAAATATAAGGCGAAATTATTTAATTAAAATCAAATTTTAATTAAACAACAAAATTAGAGTCCAACTCTAATTCAACGATTTAGGGCAGACGCATTTAATTAAAATCAAATTTTAATCAAATACCAAATTAGAGTCTAACTCTAATTCCAAGAAGAAATTTAGGGCAGAGCAATTTTAATTAAAATCAAATTCTAATCTAATGTCAAATTGGAATTCAATTCTAATTTCAAGAACAAATCAGGGCGAATTATTTAATTAAAATCAAATTTTAATTAAATATCAAATTAGAGTCCAACTCCAATTCAAAGAATAAATTTTAGGGCAAGACAATTTAATTAAAATCAAATTCTAATGAAATGTCAAATTAGAATCAAATTCTAATTTTAACAGCACATTGGGGAGAATTATTTAATTAAAATCAAATTTTAATTAAATACTAAATTAAAGTCAAACTCTAATTTAAATAGAATTAATATTTTAATTTAGGATAAAACTTCTAAATAAAATAAAATTCAATTAAGGGTCAAAATTTAATATTTAAGTTAAAATCTAATTTTAACGAAAATATAAAAGTCGTCAATTTTTAAATAAAACTTTAATTGGGTCAAAATTAAAATTTTAGGGTCAAAACTTTTAAAAATCAATTTTAAAACACCTTTTAAAAATGCAATCAATATAAAATTCAAATTCAAGAGTCCTTTTGAAATTGTAAGATTTGACCCAAATTCAAAATTCTAATCATACCCCTCCACTTTCGAAATTAGCTTGACAGGCACTCTAATTTATCAAATTGCAGAACTGGTCTTTAGTTTAAAACAATTGCAAATTGACCCTTTTCTCATAATTGTAGACAGGGGCTCGTAACTTCAAAAATTACACGAGGCCCCCGTCCCCAAATCACCCAAACTGAAACCCTAAGATAATCCTTCCCTTTTCTCCTTCTTCTTCCGGCGGCACCCTCTTTTCTCTATCCCTTGTGGTGGCGCGACGGTCCTCTTCTTCGCCGGCGCCACCCACGTCGACTAGCAGCACGGGTTGCAACAGTGCTGCGAGAAGGAGCGGACGGGGTTTCTGCGACATAGCCCGTCTCTGCCTCGCCTAGCAGAGGCGTTAGATACAACGCCACTGCTCACGCCGGCGTCCAACGCCGTGGGCAGCTGCGCTCTTCCTAATGCCGGGGTGACTGTAGTCGCCGGCCACCCAAATCGATCACCCTTTTTTTTATTTAAATTCGAAAAAAAAATTATTTTCAAAAACAACTTTTTTGAAGTTAAAATATAATTTTTCAAATTGCTAGATTCAAGAAACAAATATGAACACAGAACAATCAACTTTTGACTACTCAATCATGCAAAACAATTTCTAACAAGCACAAAGTAGGCTCTGATACCACTGTTGGGAATTTACTTATCATACACAGCGAAAAATTAAATAAATTTCAATTTCCATCAAGGATCCGCTTTGTGTTTAGATAAAAACTGTGATAGGAATTATACATTTATTCAGATCTGCAAACTCCTTTGCTATTCTTGTAGTTCCAGCAATCCTAATCTGCCTCTCACAACTGTTTAATTGTCCAGCCTCCAACGGTATCCACAGAGAGAATAAGATTGAGAGAAAAACTAGGGTTTGCTTTTTTTGTGCTAGCAAAAATAATGAAAATCCATCTACTAATTTCAAACCCTAGCAGCTTATTTATATAAGCCCAAAAGGGATTGGCCCGTCCTACAACTTAACTCGGTCCAATATATAATTAATCCAATTAATTAAATCCGGTCCATGAATTAATTAATCCAATTAATTAATTCGGGCCTATTAATAAGCAATCCAATTCATTAATTATCCAACGCTTGTTAATTAATTAATTGACAGATCTCAATCTTCTAGTTCTCCTTGTGTGTGTGACCCATTAGGTTTCCAGTGACGATGCCTAACGACGTGAATTATTATTTTGATCTAATCAAAATTGATAAATCAAAACACCCTTTTGATTTATCACTAATTCACATCCGTCGTCCCAGATTGACATCTAGCAATGTGTCGGGGCAATACATGTGACGGGAAATGTCACGTGGTATGACAAAACTAAACTCGTTCGTTTATCATGAAACTATAATCCCTTCGTCAATATGATCCGATCAATTACGAGATATGGATTGTGTCAATCTCGATTATCGTTCATATCTTTCATTCCACTTATTAAATCAATGTAAGTCGAAAACTCTTTTTCGAATTATAGGTACACCTTGGCCAAGGATTTCGTTATCAACTTAATTGAATGAAATGTAGATCATAAACTCTTACTATCTAAGAGCGACGAATTCTCAATTGATCATTCACAACCTTCATATGACTCTTGACATACCCGAACGATGCCGTATTAGTGGCCCTTGACAGAGCAACTTCCAGTATCACCAAAGTATGACTGTCCCCACATAAGGTACTATGATGATCTCAAGTCGAAGGATCAATTCCATTACCGAACGTTAGAGATTAACCACTGACACTCAGATAGTTATCCATGTGGAATCTCTCAGCGGGTCTTCAATATTTTGTTCTATAACAAAACATTCACATGTTCATTTAAGTGTCACCACACTTTAGCTTGTGAGATCGGCTACTTACTTCACAAGTAAGGAATGACACACGTGATGGTCTATCCGTAACAACGATATCCACACAGAGAATAAGATTGAGAGAAAAACTAGGATTTGCTTTTTTTGTGCTAGCAAAAATAATAAAAATCTATCTACTAATTTCAAGCCCTAACAGCTTATTTATATAAGCCCAAAAGGGATTGGTCCGTCCTACAACTTAACTCGGTCCAATATATAATTAATCCAATTAATTAAATCCGGTCCATGAATTAATTAATCCAATTAATTAATTCGGGCCTATTAATAAGCAATCCAATTCATTAATTATCCAACGCTTGTTAATTAATTAATTGACAGATCTCAATCTTCTAGTTCTCCTTGTGTGTGTGACCCATTAGGTTTCCAGTGACGATGCCTAACGACGTGAATTATTATTTTGATCTAATCAAAATTGATAAATCAAAACACCATTTTGATTTATCACTAATTCACATCCGTCGTCCCAGATTGACATCTAGCAATGTGTCGGGGCAATACATGTGACGGGAAATGTCACGTGGTATGACAAAACCAAACTCGTTCGTTTATCGTGAAACTATAATCCATTCGTCAATATGATCCGATCAATTACGAGATATGGATTGTGTCAATCTCGATTATCGTTCATATCTTTTATTCCACTTATTAAATCAATGTAAGTCGAAAACTTCTTTTCGAATTATAGGTACACCTTGGCCAAGGATTTCGTTATCAACTTAATTGGATGAAATGTAGATCATAAACTCTTACTATCTAAGAGCAACGAATTCTCTATTGATCATTCACAACCTTCATATGACTCTTGACATACCCGAACGATGCCGTATTAGCGGCCCTTGACAGAGCAACTTCCAGTATTACCAAAGTATGACTGTCCCCACATAAGGTACTATGATGATCTCAAGTCGAAGGATCAATTCCACTACCGAACGTTAGAGATTAACCACTGACACTCAGATAGTTATCCATGTGGAATCTCTCAGTGGGTCTCCAATGTTTTGTTCTATAACAAAACATTCACATGTTCATTTAAGTGTCACCACACTTTAGCTTGTGAGATCGGCTACTTACTTCACAAGTAAGGAATGACACACGTGATGGTCTATCCGTAACAACGATATCCGTATCTCATTATTACCTACGACCATGGATGATTTAAGATTCAATCATATGTAATTTGTATCTCACAATCACAACTCCTTGTGATTAACAAATTACCGAGATTTAAATCTACGGACTCTATTATTTAATATAATAGATCTTGCCATAATAAATGCATTAAACATATATCAAAAGTACTTATACCCAAAGTTGATTGAACCTAGGGCATAATACTTACAGCAGGAAGATACCAATTACCAACACGGTGTAGGGTGGGGGACCCTCTTGAGGATATTGTACCCTGGGCCCACAATGCCCTCTTCTTTCTCAGGAGTATGGGTCCCTAGGACTACTGGTGCCAGGTGGGAGGGTTTGTAATCGTCCGTTAGTGTCTCGTCTCAACTATAAACAATTGGCTAATATGGCTTCAAATCTTTCTTACACACAATTTTCTCTTTCCTCGCAAATTTTGTTTTTGTTAGTGACCCAACTTGAGTTTCTTGTTTCTTTATCGTGTACATCTAGAGAATAACAGTTCTGATTTTCTGCCATTTCTGCAGTACATCTGGTTTTTGATAGAGAGAAAATGGCCTCTGGACAACATACTTGCTGCGACAAACAAAAAGTTAAGAGAGGGTTGTGGTCACCTGAGGAAGATGAGATACTCATAAAGCACATTTCGGCCTACGGCCATGGCTGTTGGAGTGCAGTTCCTAGATTTGCAGGTATCATTTTCAGAAACTTGATGTGTGTGTGTGTGTGTGTGCACCTTCTATCTTTTAAAGTCATGATCGAAGGATTTCATCCCTCATCTAAAAGTAGGCTTGAACTGAGTCCAAGAAAGACACTACTCTTATCTCTTCATCTAGGCCAGTTTTGTTCTTATTTTGGTGCAGGGTTGCAGAGATGCGGCAAGAGTTGCAGGCGGAGATGGATAAATTACTTGACACCGGATCTGAAAAGAGGGAGTTTTTCTCAGGAAGAAGCTGCTCTCATAATTGATCTCCACAATATTCTTGGCAATAAGTGAGTGCCATGATCCCATAATAATGAATTGTTTCAGTTAAAAATTAATGCAAATTGATATTTTTCCCTTTTGCAGGTGGGCTCAGATCGCCAAGCATCTTCCTGGAAGAACAGATAATGAAGTCAAAAAATTTTGGAATTCAAGCATCAAGAAGAAACTCATGGAAATGAATCTTTCTAATTCAGCCAGGAGCAATTTTCAAGGCTCGAGCTCACTGAATTTTAACTCTTATCTGATTCCAACTGCCCAGATGCAGGATCAAGTCTACATCCCTCCTGCAGCCCCAAATAATCCACTGCCAGGGTTTGATCAGGTGAATTTCAGTACTAATTTAATCCCAGCGCTGACTTCTTTTCCCATATCATCTATGGATTCATCTGCATATAATATGCCACCACCGGAATTGATGATATCGGAATACAATCAGCTTCAACTGGTTGATTATCAGCAACAAGTTATGAAACAGGAAGACACTTCAATGTTCATCAGTGGTGGCCCAGCGGCTCCACAGTTTTTCAACGCGCCGCCGCTTGATCAGGTGAATTTCAGTACTAATTTAATCCCAGCGCTGACTTCTTTTCCCATATCATCTATGGATTCATCTGCATATAATATGCCACCACCGGAATTGATGACATCGGAATACAATCAGCCTCAACTGGTTGATTATCAGCAACAAGTTATGAAACAGGAAGACACTTCAATGTTCATCAGTGGTGGCCCAGCGGCTCCACAGTTTTTCAACGCGCCACCATTAATGAGGACTTATGCGGATACATCAGTAGTTAATGGACTGCCAAAACTCTGTGAAATGAACAATGTGAATCAGTTTGGAATGTATTCATCTGTTCCATCAGTCCTTGAACCAGATTCTGAAGGTTTTTCAGGATTCCCTTCTGGGCTTTATGCAGCTGAGATGCAGGTGCCTGCTGTCAGTCATATCCAGTTCATCCAATCACCCATGTCAACATTCAACTCATCATCCTCGCACTCGCAAGCACTTCCTCCACTACCATGCAGCGGGCCGCTCCTACTAAACCCTAATAAGCCAAATCCCTAGACATGGTGGTGCTCAAATGAATTTTCTGAACTATGGCAGGGATCATTCAATGCCATGAATAAGAGTTTTTAAGGTTATGATGCTATAGCAGTGAAAAAAAAACATATATGTTTCTCATTTGGGATTTTCAGAGTATTTTTCCAGTTTGATGAATTTTCATAAATAAGAAAGACTGTATTTCATATGTTTATTTTGTTGGATTTCAATTATTCAGTTAGCAATTTATATTTGTGATTTATTATATTCTGATGAGAGACCTCAATGACTGTTTTGAGGGCATTTATCTCCTAAAGTTTAAAATTTGTAGCCACTTTCCATTACAAAAGTAATCGAATATTAAATATCAAATACGAATCTCAAAAGTTATTTGGAAATTATTTTAAGATAATTTTGAGAAAGAAAAAATTAAAAATCAATTATATGGAATTGATTTGAAGTGAAAAAACAAAAAAACAAAAACAAAAAACAAAAATGGAATTAGGAGCGTACTTTGTATAGATTTTCATGTGTTTCTTCTTAACGGTTGCATCTTTTTGCAAAATTAATTTCAACCATTAGATCACACAATTTCAAGACTTTTCAATTCACACATTTTAGTTCTTATATTGTCCTAAAATTTCAACACAAATAGCTCTCCTCTCAATTCATTATCATTCACAAATCAATTAACCATTGATCAGGTAATTAATTGTAATAATAACAATAATAAAAAAATACTCAATATTAATAAAAATCAAGTCTTTAATAATAAAAATAAAGGATTCAAATTAAAGCTATGTGCCCGTACTAACAAAATTTCAACGGGTCTACGAGGAAAAGGCAAGAAAGTGAAGCAATCTTGCACTAAGCTTGAATTCTCCTTGCTCAATGAATTACTCAAATCCTCGTTCATTACATTGTATTTTTATCTCAATTTTTTTCTTCAACAATATCTTATTCTGAATAGAATAAAAGTTTAGATATATATTGGGCATCTTAGGTCTTGAAAATGTCCAAAATTTGACCAAAAATCCCTTAAAGTTAAGTCTAATTTGGAAGATGTAAAATTAAGTCTAATATTAGGATTAGATAGAGACAAACAGGTGCTAGACCTAACCTTCTTATGGATTGCTTTTTATATTGTTATAATGAGTTTATTTATTGCTGGTCCTAAGAGATTGATTTGACATGAATTATAACCTTGGTTTCATGGTATTTAATTCCCTCTTTAAAATAATATTTAATGAAACATTGAAATTGAGATTACAAAGTCCAGTCTATTAAAGATCATGATAATTGAATGTCTCGTTGAGTAAAAAAAAAAAATTTAATTAAAAATTTATTGAAGCTTTCTACGTAATACTAATTAAAAAAAAAAAAAAATCTTAATTAAAAATTTTAATAAAAAAAAAAATCGACGTTCCTTCCTTCCATCGATTTTTAGGGTTTCTTCCAATTTATTTTCAACGGTTGGAGAAGTTGAGTACTTCCCTTGTGCTCAGTTCTGTTTCAACACTTTTACTTTTGTTGCTTTTGAAGTTGAAAGGCATGAGTTAACAAGCAGACAAGGAAAGCTTTAATGAAGGAAAACTTAATAAATGAGGACGATGTTGAAATATTGACTTACCAGAACTTCTGTTAAATTTTTCAACCAGAACATTTGCTAATGCTAAATTTTTCAACGTACTTTCGCTAAATTTTAATCACACCAATATATTTAATCGCTAGAAAATGCTTCTTATCTCTAGAAGAAACTTAGCCATACATAACTTCTAAATTACTATTAACAATTATTTTATTAGATTACAAAATTTAGTATGATTATTCAATTTCTTAATGGACAATTTTTTGGTATGATTTGAATATGCATATATATTTCATTAAACGAACTGTTTTTTGCTATTTTATAAAAATGAAAATAGACCAATTTAATCTACCAAAAATTGAAAACGAGTGAAGTTATACGTTAAACTATCGAGATAAAACTCAGCACTTCTGTGTTAATCGGAAATTGGATGAATTATCTTTATTAATCGGTTTTTGGTTGCCGCCTTTTTAGAGATTTTATTTATTTAGAGTAAATGAGATCCTTTTTTCTTTCAAATAAATGGGGATCTATTATATTTTTGAAAAGATCGAGACTCCTGCAATTGTCCTTCATTTTTTAGATTTTGTTGATTTCTTTTATTTTTATTTATTTAAAGAGTACAGAAAAAATGGAGGGAAAGACATAATTTGCAATTAAGTGAAAGGTTGGACATGTCTGATGCTAAAAATAGGTTGACCAAGACAAAATGGCTTTATCCTTGCAATTAAGTCAAAGGTTTAACATGTCTGATGCTAAAAATATGTTGATGGTACATTAGTAATAGTTTAATGATTAATGAGCATACTAGAAATTAATCATGTAAAGTCGGGTGTATAAATATGAATTATAACCTTGGTTTCATGGTATTTAATTCCCTCTTTAAAATAATATTTAATTATCACATAAAGACCACTAAAGACTTTGACTAATTCTTGTCATCAAACTCTAATGACCACTAAAAACTCGAGATTACAAAAGAACAAATCTTGTACGGCTCTAATGAAACATTGAAATTGAGATTACAAAGTCCAGTCTATTAAAGATCATGATAATTGAATGTCTCGTTGAGTAAAAAAAAAAAAATTTAATTAAAAATTTATTGAAGCTTTCTACGTAATACTAATTTAAAAAAAAAAATCTTAATTAAAAATTTTATTAAAAAAAAATGCACGTTCCTTCCTTCCATCGATTTTTAGGGTTTCTTCCAATTTATTTTCAACGGTTGGAGAAGTTGAGTACTTCCCTTGTGCTCAGTTCTGTTTCAACACTTTGACTTTTGTTGCTTTTGAAGTTGAAAGGCATAACCAGCAGACAAGGAAAACTTTCGCTAAATTTTTATCACACCAATATATTTAATCGCTAGAAGATGCTTCTTATCTCTAGAGGAAACTTAGCCATACATAACTTCTAAATTACTATTAACATTTATTTTATTAGATTACAAAATTTAGTATGATTATTGGATTTCTTAATGGACAATTTTTTGGTATGATTTGAATACGCATATATATTTCATTAAACGAACCGTCGAACTGTTTTTTGCCATTTTATAAAAATGAAAATAGACCAATTTAATCTACCAAAAATTGAAAACGAGTGAAGTTATACGTTAAACTATCGAGATGAAACTCAGCACTTCTGTGTTAATCGAAAATTGGATGAATTATCTTTGTTAATTGATTTTTGGTTGCCGCTTTTTTAGAGATTTTATTTATTTAGAGTAAATGAGATCCTTTTTTTTTTTCAAATAAATGGGGATCTATTATATTTTTGAAAAGATTGAGACTCCTGCAATTGTCCTTCATTTTTTAGATTTTGTTGATTTCTTTTATTTTTATTTATTTAATTGTTATTATCTATTTGTAATTAATGATAATTCATGCGCACTTGCGAGTTTTTTGGTTGGATACACCTATAAACAATAAAGAAGGGGAACATAAATCGTATTTATTATTGTTTACAAAGCATTGAGTTGGCCCATCGAGGGATAACACGTTGAACGAATAAATATCTATCAATTGTGCAAATAGACGTACCAAGAAACAATAAGAGATTAACATATAAGCATACATATTGAAAGAGAACTCATTGAATACATAATCATTTACTAGCTATGTGATGAATATACCTTCCAAGGAAGAACAAATTTAAAAAGTCGTCATTTGGCGATACTCGGTATAAGTAAACCTACCACAGTATAACACGTTGCACAAATGATCATATACCAGCCCATTGTGTTGCAAATATTCCCAACAAGTGACTACGTTGCAAACATCATCATTTTGTCATTGGCACAACTAATATACAAGTGAATGGAATGAATAAATCGTTTATCTATTATGTTGTGAATATACCTACCATTAAAGAACATTATATAAATATCTGTGTAAATCATACGATTGAAGACAAAGAAACGACTGACCACTTTATAAGGCTAATGCCAAAACAATTTTATATTATTCAAAATAAATGAAAGATATTTAGATTAATTAAAAATAAAATAGTTGACTATTCTCTCTCTCTCTCTCTCTCTCTCTCTCTCTCTCTCTCTCTCTCTCTCTCTCTCTCTCTCTCTCTCTCTCTCTCTCTCTCTCTCTCTCTCTCTCTCTCTCTCTCTCTCATATATTACATTTTTCACATTAAAGATTCATAAATGAAAAGGAAGAATAATGACAAAATGTGTTAACGTAACATAGCCGGATTAGCACAGAGTAATAGAAGTATTATGACTGAATAAACAAAAAATCATCACATATATATTGATTATTTTCATTTCTTATGTATACAATCACGATGTAGCCGCGGGCGGCATAAAATTTTAAGTCGCATTTATAATTGGTTTAACTTATAAATAGATAAAAATGAGTGACGGTGAAATTTGACATATATAAATTAGGAATAATTGCAACAGAAGTCTCAAACATTAGCAGACTTTCTTCAAATCTTTGATTTGTTGCAATCGTCACCCCTGACATTTTCAAATGTTGCCGGTGAAGCCTCAATGGATGGAAAACATCTAATTTGCCGTTAGTTGACCAAAAAATTGAATTTAACCACATTTTTAATATTTTCATAAAAAGCAAAATAGTAACTTTCTATTTAGGAAATTAAATAATTACATTAATTAAATTAAAAAACCAAAAAAAAAAAAAAAAAGGGAAATATATGTATCTTCTTCCTCCCATCCCTTCCCCAACCTAACCAGCCTCACCCTAACCAAAATCGCCACCATCGTCGTTGCCAACACCACCACACCTTTCACCCTCCAACTCGTGTCCTGTATGACAAATTTTCTTCTTAGGGCCTTTCATCAACACCTTTTTTTTGGTTAATCGTGTACATATACTAGAGGTGGCAAAGGGCCGAACTCGTTTCTCGTGGGCAAGCTCAGCTCGTGGACCGAGCCGAGCTCATGGCTCGTTTCTTTGTGAATTCAAAATTGAGTTACTACAAATATTCCCTCATTAGTTACTGCCACTTAATAATCTATCATCGTGTTGTGTTGCAGATTCAGTTGTTTTTCCTTATGTTATCTGACACTCTGTTTGCTAGTGTGTTTAATCTCCGGATCATATGGAAGAAGATTCCATCGCTAGGAAGAAGGTAACAAAGGATATGATAAGACGTAACTGAGAGCGAAAGGTTCCAGGTAATTTAAGGCAGAATAGAACCTGGGCCCTAGTGTCAGGGATTGGACCCGACAAGCTCAGCAACGCAAAGAAGGAATGCCTCTTTTGGGACGCTCGAAAGTAGCATAAGGAAAATAGCTTATCTTCAAAATAAAATTTAAAATATCAAATCAAATTTAAAATCAATAGATATCAATAATAATAAATAAATAAATAATAATAGTTCCCATTAGTAACTCCAAAAACTTGATGGGTTTAAATTACAAGTGAGCAATATCTTCAAACAATTAATAAAGTGGACTTAATGAGTTCGAATTATTGTCCCACGAAGACTATTATGTCCCATTATTAATTTTTTTAATAAACCTGGCTTCTATTTGAAAACCTAGAATTTCAATTGAATTGTTTTAATTAATCCACTAATTCTAAACAAAGAAAATGAGTTAACGTGTTTTATTGTGGATAATCCCCATTTTTAAGAATTATTTCGATGAGAGAAGGTGTTTGAACTTACGATTTCACCTTAATTCTTCCCATTGATGTATCATTCAAATCCAAGAAACATAATTAACATGTCTATTCATCCGAACTTCTAAAGTTCAATTGAAAACATCTCTCCAGCAAATTCAATTTTATTTAATTAAATAAACTCGATATTATTTGATTTCAAACTAATTAAATGTACTTATCCACAAAGATATTCATTTAGGGGGGTGTATTCAATTGAGACTTTTAAAGACTTTAATGGACTTTTTTTAAGTGATGACTTTTGTGGATTTCGTGGATTTTTCATAGATTTGCATAGAATTAGTGAAAATCTTTCGTAGACTTCTGTAAACTTTCATTTCAAAACTTTTGGAGACTTTGGTAAAATTCAAAAGACTTTCATTTGAAATAGAATTCACGTGGATCTAATGTAATAATGTGAAATTATCATATATGAGATTGTAGTTCCCACAATTTTTCTTCTACTTACACTCCTCATATAATTAAAAAATATTTTAAAAAGAAAAAAAATTTAAGATCTTAATTAAATAAATAATAATTAAAAGTACACATATATATATGATAAAAAATATATTTAATATTTAATATTATTAATATAATATACTTTTAAAAATAAATAAAAAGTAAATATATTTACATTTAATTATTACTTTTTCATATAAAATTTTATAATTTAATTAAAAAAAAAGATTTTTTTCAAAAAAAATAAATAAAAAAAAGTTACAAGAATCCAATTTAATTTTTTTTCGATAAAAAATAGTGATAAACTATGTGAGAGAGAGAGAGAGAGAATAAATAGAAATAATAAATTTAATGTTCGTAGTCGAAAAAATGAAAGAAATATTGAAAAAAAAAATTCTTTTTTTTTTTGGTAAAAGTCTCTCAAAATCTCATGATTAATGAGAGACAAATTTTGAGATTTTATACGAGTACTTTCTGCTTAAAAATTAGTACTCCAGAGACTTTTATAAAAGTCTCCAGAAGTCATTAAAATTTGAATACCTCAAAACTTATAGAGACTTCTAAAAAGTTTTAATTAAATACACCGTGACTTTTAGAGACTTTCCAAAAGTCTATAAAAGTCTCAATTGAATACACCATAACTTTTAGAGAGTCTCTAAAAGTCTACATTGAATACACCTAAACTTTTTAAATCCCAAAAAGTCATTAAAAGTTTCAATTGAATACACCCCCCTTAATGAGCTCGATTGTTTTCTAGTCTGTCTTTTAGATATATTATAAGTTCTCATTATTTGGTCTAAACACATTTTTGGATAAATTGTAGCATGATTATTAACCAAAAATGCTTGATGCAGAGATGATAAAATTGCGATTTACACGTGCAAAATATCGAATTGAATTTTCACTTATCGAAATCAAGATATACGCACAAATATCAAGTTACTAATATGAAGTGAGATACGAATGCAAATCTCCTTGAAGACAATTAAATGGATGTCTGTTTTCCAAGATACAACTCTTCTTCCAAAAATAATATAGCACAAGACTAATTTTAATGGACGAACCAACACTTGACCATACTCTTCTAGAACAGAAGATATTGAATACTAAGCCCTTGTTTAAGCCCCAATATTTGGTAAAAATATATTTTTGAATAGTGAATTTTTAGAGAATGTGTGGTTGAAAAGTAGAAAAAAGTTTTAAATTTGCTTGTAATATTATTTTATTAAGAGAATATGTGTTTAAAATAAGTTTGAAGATATATGTATTATTGAAAAATATGACTCAAACAAGTGCTAAATATCGAATGCAAAACTCAAAAATTATTTGAAAATTATTGTGACATAATTTGGAGAGAGAAAGAATTAAAAATCAATTATATGGAATTGATTTGAAGTGAAGAAAATGGAATTAGGAGTGTCCTATTTATAGATTTCCATGTGTCACTTTCTGACGATCGCATCATTTGACAAAATTAATTTCAATCATTAGATGATACAGTTTCAAGATTTATGGTCTAGATTGCACCTTATGGAAGGTCATGACACTTTATTATGTACATTTTGCACTTGAAGAGTCGATTCACACCAGTTGAAAACTTTTTCAATTCACACATTTAATCCTTATATTACTCTAAAACTTCAACACAGATAACTCTCGTCTTGACTCATTATCATTCACAAATCAATTAATTATTAATCAGGTAATAATTGGTGGAAATAATAGTAATAGAGTGATGATTTTATAAATCAAATACAACTTACCCACCTTATCGTAGTTGGGATAGAGTAATGGCAGGGAAATAAAGAAATATGTATCACAAAATAACGCAAAATATGTGGCAGAGATCACGCCAAATGAATAGGATGCAAAAGTCAAGGCAAATATTAAACACTTTATCTTTAAATCGATTTTTCCTCGCTACGGTGTCTATGGATTTATGACAATTAACTCTCAATATACAACGACTATCCTCTTATGTTAGTAGCACTCCAAAACACAAGATCAACGAACGAAAATCAGATTTGGTACTCGAATGAATGAAAATCATAATTTTATGCACCTATATGCAGAATTTTGGTTAAGAAAGAAGTGAATAATGCTATGTTGTGATTGCATATCATTGGGATTAAGAAATGAATATCCCAAGGGTCCTATTTATAGAGAGGAAAAGGTTGTGAGTGAAGAGACACGGCCAAAAACTCAGCAACGTTTGTCAAGGGTCGCAGCACTTGAAATCGCCCATTTGTCGCCTAAGCCTCATTCGAGCATAAACAACAGCTCACCTGTGGCTGACTTATCTCTTGAGCAATAGGCGAGCGAAGGAGTTAGGGGAATTACAGGCCAGTTTTCCTTCTTTCTTCCCAACTTTGGACCATAATTTCTCATTCATCCGAAATCTGTTTTAAGATTTCAAATATACCACGACGATCTACTCGACGAGTAGAATAAGTTAGTCTATTTATTTTTATAATTTGACTATCGAATCAAGTCCAAATATTTAGCCAAATTTGACGCGAATGTCATTTTCCACATTTCTAGGTTTTCACATTTAACCAAATTTTAATCTCTTTAACCAAATTCCATCAATCCCTCACATGAATGGAAATTCACAATATGCAATACAAAATGCAAATGATATGCAGACTCTAAGAAAGGAGTACATGTATCAAGATAGTTGGCTTGTAGCTTTGAACCTTTTTTAGTTGAATACAATCGAATTTACTAGGCTAATTGGTGAACACGATGTCTTGAACCATTCAACCATTCGTGTAAATCAAAACAATTGTACCAACATCATAACTTATCTAACCAATTCGGTTCTCATGGTTGTGTTCATTTTAGCCGTGAACCACTCTTAGTTTCATAAATGCTTTTAAAAGAATTTAAGCCCAAATTCTTCGTATAAGCGGTCCCACTTCACACTCACATAAGTGATTTCCTACCTTTCTTCTAGAGTGTATGAATCATTAAAAGTATACACTTATAACTCTAGCACTTAAGGTTGTAGGAATGTGAGTAAGTGTTTTATTATGAATCTTTCATAACATAGTTGTCACATTAAACCAAGATCTTGGGATCTCCAATCTACATGATTGGGTTTTTGTTATGGTGATTTCGAAAGATTGTATACTTGATCTCTTGTAAGTCATTTCATCAAAGGATCTCCTAAGTTGTCTCTTGACTTAACATAATGAATCGAGATTATACCATTTACTATCAACTGTTTAGTGGAATTATGTATCCAACGAATGCGCCATGATTTACCATTATACATACAATTTTGTGCCCTTGCAATTGCCGATTGATTATCATAATAGATATTGATCGCAGGTACTGATTTTTCCCAACATGGAATATCTTCGAGAAAATTAAGAAGTCATTCCTATTCTTCTCCAGTTTTATCTAAAGCAATGAACTTAGACTACATCGTGGATCGAGCTATACAAGTTTGCTTAGATGATTTTCAAGACACGGCTCTGCCTCTAATGGTAAATACATAACCACTGGTAGACTTTGAATCTTTTGTGTCAAATATCCATTCGGATTACTTGTAAATCTAATCAACTTGTTGACTATATATGCTATATACAGATGCATGTTGTTGGTAATGTACATAAAACTGCCTATAATGCACAAATATTCCAATTGAGATACGGGATCACTAGTATTTTTGACAAAGTGTAAACTTAAGTCTACTGGTATCTTAAATGGTTTATCGTCATACGCCTTAAACTTCTTAAGTATAGTCTCAATATAGTGTGATTGAGACAATGACAAACCATCAAGTATTTTAGAGATCTTAATCCCTAATATCGCGTCTACAACTCCCATATCTTTCATGTCAAAATGTTTTATCAACATTTTCTTAGTTGAGGAAACAGTGTTCGAGTTATTTTCCATGATTAACATATCATCAACATATAGGCATACAAACACATAATCATTAGGTGTGCTTTTTATGTAGACACTTGTCGCATTCATTAATTTTGAAGCCATTTGACAACATAGTTTTTTCAAAATTTTCGTGTCATTGCTTCAGTACTTGTTTTAATTCATATAACAATTTTACAAGTTTACACACATGTTTCTCATTTCCTAGTGCGACAAACCCTTCAAGTTATTCCATATATATTTCTTTTTCTAATTCACCATTAAAAAATCCAATTTTAACATCTATTTGATGTATTTCAAGAATATGCAATGCCCCTATTACAATCAACACATGTATAGAGGTGATCCTTGTAACAAGTGATACAATAGAAAAAATTGAAAGAACGATCCCCGGCGACACGGTGCCAAAATTGACATGCCCAAAATGGGCGTCAAAGTAATTCCTTACTTTTGTGAAATTTGTCGTTCAAGTAGTAATGTGGTAAGTAAGGGTCATTCCCGCAGAGAATTGTTTTCAATTACGTCAATTGCAACATAGAAAATAAAATGTGAAAGCATTTAAATGGATGGGGGGGTTTGGTTGGATTAAATTAAGGAAAGCATAAAATGGAAATGGAAAAGACGAGAATAAAAAGGAAACAAAGGAGGGAATATGTGATCGAGGGGTACTCCTTCACCGCTAGAATGAATTTCTTATCAATGTTCGCAAAAGATTTTCGTTCTCAAGATCAACAACAATTCGAGAATAATCACAAGCTCGATTACCTCAAACTCTCCTTACATTTTAGTTGAATAAAACAAACTCTTTACCCAACCCTATTCATTAAACAACCTAGGATAAATTCGCTAGAATTAATTTAACAAAAGCATTACGACGAGAGAGTTAAATTGAATTAAACGCAAACTCCCAAACTCGGTTTACTAACTTAAGTGTTAATCCACAAACATTCAATTGAAAATTTCACATAATCTATTGAAATGTAGTTGCTACTAGGTTTTGGTAAAAATAGCGATTACGTACTATAAATCCCAAAATAGCATTCATTGTATCCACCTAATCATCTAGTTGTCATCCCAAATAATCAAGAAAAACAATATAAACATTTTACACAATGGATTAAACACATCAATCTCAAGAACTATGAAGCACAAATCATTAGAAAATCAACCTAGGGTTCCAAAATAACCCTCAATCACACAAATGTTTAGTTACCCATGAAATATTCACAAATAACCAACAAAAACTTGCAACCCATAAATGAAAAATAGATTAAAGAAAGAAAAGCTTATTGATAATGAGAATGGTTGAGAAATCTTCAAAATCAATAGGTATTCTTCTCCAAGCTATTCCACCATTATTGAGCTCCAAGCTTTCCCACAAAAATCCCAAAGGAAACAAAAAGAAAAGAAGAAGAAAAAAAGAAAAAAAAAAAAGAGAGAGAGAGAGAGAGAGAGAGAGAGAGAGAAAAGGGGGAGAACCTAGGATTTTTCTCTCTACATTGAAGTCTCTTTGTTGAAAAATGAGAGAAATGGATTCAAAAGTCATGTAAAATGACCAAAAACGGGTTTAAAATCGCGAAACAGGCCAAACAGGCCCCTAAGTCCGCTTAAGTGGCGCTGCGGTGCCGATAACTAAAGCTTGGGCGCCGCAGCTCCGCTACAGTGGCGCCGCGGCACTACAGTAAAATAAATTTTTTTTTTTTTTTAAATCGAAACCCAAGTCTTCTTTTTTTACTTATGATCTTTTCTTCATTTCTTCTTCTATTTTCTTCTCCAAATTGGGATTTAGCATAGAACACCTACAAAATAAAATATAAATATATTAAGCAATAATACACAAAAGAAAACTCACAAAGACATAAATTTAATGGTATAAATAAGTGCAAAACCCGCACTTATCAACAAGTGAATATGTATCGAAGAAATCTATTCATTCCTTTTGTTTATACATTTTGACTACTAATCTAGTCTTATATTTGTCTATTGATCCATTAGACTTCAATTTCTTTTTTAATATCCATTTACGGTCTAAATTAAAGCTTTGTTTTCCCAAGGGAGTTTAACCAATTCCCAAGTATGATTAGTCACAATGAATTCAATTTCATTATTAATTACTTCTTTCCAAAAATGAGCTTTGGGAGAGGACAATGCTTCGTCAAATGTCCTTGGATCATTTTTTACGTGATTTGTTAGAAATTCTTGACCAAAGGTTTTATGAATCATTTGCTTTTTGCTGTGCATTGGTTCTTCATCTACTTGAAGAGTGTCATCCTTTTAATGGTTTCCATTTATAGTATTATAAGTTCGTTTATCTGAACTTACTTCTTTTTCCTAACATGGATAGATATCTTCAAAGAAAGCAGCATTCCTTGATTTAATGATAGTACCTTCATATACATCAAGTATTTTCGATTTATGAACCAAAAATCGATATGTATTACTATTATTTGCACATCCGATAAAGACACGATCTATTGTCTTAGGTACAATCCTTACTTGTTTAGGTCTAGGTATTTATACATTTGCTAAATATCCCCACACTTTAAGATATTTGTAGGAAGGTTTTCGACCATTCCATAACTCATAAGGTGATTCGACTTACTTTTGTGTGGTATTTTATAAAGGATATGATTTGCAGTAAGAATAGCTTCCCTCCCACAAGTTTTGAGATAAGCCTGAACTAATCAACATTGCGTTCATTATTTCCTTAAGGTTCGATTTTTACGTTCAGCAATTTCATTGGATTGAGGTGAATATGGTGTTGTAGTTTGATGAATAATTTTAGATTCTGAACAAAACTCCTCCAATGGAGCGACATATTCTCCTCATCCATCACTACATATCACCTTTATTCATTTTTCAAGTTGATTTCCAACTTCAGTTTTATAGTGCTTAAACACTTCTAAAGTTTCATCTTTATTTTTCAACAAGTATATATGCAATATCTTGTACAATCATCTATAGATGTGATGAAATACTTTTTACCACCTCTTGTTTGTACGAACTTTAAATCATAAATGTCCGTGTGAATAAGTTCCAAAAGTATTGTGCTTCGTTCAACCGAATGAAATGGCATTTTAGCTAACTTAGTCTCTGCACAAATTTCGCATTTCTCATTATTAAAATACATACTCGATAACAAACTTAAATTCATTAACTTGTGTATAGAATTAAAGTTTGCATGTTTAAATCTATAGTGCCATAAATTAGATAACTCAAAAATATACACAGAAAAAGATATTTTATTCCTTGAGTTATTCAGTACAATAGTAAGGACATTTATTTTGAATAGCCCATCTTTTACATAGCCTTTGCCTACATACATATTATTCTTTATAAGTACAAATTTATTTGATACAAAGACTAGTTTGAAGTCATTCTTTCTTAAGAAAGAACCCAACACTAGAATTTTGCGAATATCCGGCACATGAAGAACATTATTAATGGTAAGTTCCTTGTCCGATGTCATCTTCAATATTACTTTGCCTTGTCCTTCTCCTTTTGAACTTGAGAAATTTCCCATGAACAAGTTCTCACATTTGGTAGGAGTGTAGGAAGAGAACATTCCTTTGTCGGCACATGTGGCGGGTAGCACCTGTATCTACCCACCACTCCAATGGATTTCCAACATTGTTGCATTCTGAAATAATGACCGACAAATTTATATCTGATATACCATCATATATAGCATCATATTCGATGATTCCACCACATTGACCTTAGCTAGTAGTACATGACCTCCAACACGTTTGTCCGAACTTCTGTTATCTTCTTCAATTCTCAATCGGACGACGAGTTCTTCAATATTCATCTCATTGCGCTTGTGCTTGAGATAATTCATGAAGTCCCTCTACATGGGTGGAAGTTTCTCGATAATTGTAGCCACCTAAAATGATGCACTTGGAGACATGTTCTCCGCATGAATGTCATGAAGTATTAGTTGTGATTCTTGTACTTGATTGATGACCATCTTTGAATGTACCATATTGTAGTCCAATGACTTCTCCACAATGAACTTTTTCATTCTAGCGTCTCCAGTCTTATATTTATTTTCCAAGACTCTCGTAGTTCTTTTGTAGATTTCTTCGAACTGTATACGTTATACAACGCATTGTCCAATCCATTCAATGTGTAGTACTTACACAAGAAATTTGAATGGTTCCAGGCATCCAATATTATTAGTGATGCTCGGGTAGTTTTTCATTCTTGCACGGAGGGGGCATCTTCATTTAAGAACTTTTCCAGATTTAGGGTCGTCAGATAGAACAACATTTTTCGTTCCCATCTCTTGAAGTCAACCCCAATAAGTTTCTCCGATTTCTCTCCGTGTGGAACGAAGTTCGTATAAATGGTGGAAGGGGAAACCGCAACTGGAGGGATAGCACTGGTAGGAACAATTCCTTCCCGAGTTCCCATATTCGAAGTATCATTCAAAGTGGAGTTGATATTGTAGACCGTACTCATTCTTGTTTACATAAAATAGAAAAAAAAAAAAAAAAAAAAAAAAAAAAAAAAAAAAAAACCCACAAATTAAATTCGAGAATGAGTAGAAGCTGTTAAACCAAAATGTAATCAGTTTAACCAAATAGGATAAAGTTATCACTCCAAAAATCAACTTAAGATTGTTGAAAATAATTATAGTAGCGTGATGACTTTATAAACCAAATACAACTTTACAATCTTACAGTAATTTGGACAGAGTAACGACAGTGAAATAAAGAATTATGTATCACAAAATAACATTAATATATTGCAGAGATCACGCCAAATGAATTGGATGCAAACGTTGAGGCAAGTGTTGAACACTTTGTCCTTAAGTCGACTTTGCCCACAATGGTGTCTATGAATTTATGGCAATCAACTCCCAAAATACAACGACTATCCTTTCGTGTTAGTAGCACTCCAAAACATAAGATCAACAAATCAAAATCGGATTTGGTACTCCTTGAATGAATGAATGAAAGAAAACCAAAATTTTATGCACGAATATGCAAAATTTTGGTTGAGAAAGAAGATAATAATGTTATGCTATGATTGTATATCATTGGGACGAAGAAATTGACGTCTCAACGCTCCTATTTATAGAGGGGAAAAGTTGTGAGTGAAGAGACACGGCCCAAAACTCAACAATCTTTGCCAAGGGTCACAACACTTGACATCGCTCGCACTCGCTTGTCACCTAAGCCTCACTCGAGCGTAAAAAAATAGTGAGCCCGTCGCTCGAGCAACTAAGTTAGGCGAATTCCAAGCTAATTTTCCTTCTTTCTTCCCAACTTTGGACCGCAATTTCTCATTTATGGGGAATTTGTTTTGCGATTCCAAATATATCATAACTGTCTATTCGATTAGTAGAACAAGTTAGTCTATTTATTTTCATAATGTGACTATCGGATCAAGTCCGAATATTTGACCGAATTTGATGGGAAAGTCATTTTTCACATTTCTCGGTTTTCACATTTAACCAAATTTTAATCTCTTTAACCAAATTCTGTCAATAATAATAATGATGATGATGATGATGATAAATATACTCAATATTAATAAAAAACAAGTCCTTAATAATAAAACAAATAAATGGTTCGAATTAGAGATATGTGCCCATACTAATGCCAGTATGATAAAAACAAAAATTAGAACTGAAAATTTTCATTTGTTCTACAAAGAAAGTGAAGCAATCTTGCACTATGCTTGAATCTCCTTGTTCAATGAATTACTCAAATCCTAGTTCATTGCATTGTATAATTTGACCAAAAGACCTTAAAATTAAGTCTAAATTGGAAAATGTAAAAATCACGTTCATGCACCTAAGAATATGACACATGAGCAAAATTGTCTCTGTGCCCTGTGGATAAAATATGAAGAGAACCGCTATTTTCATCCATCATTCTTATATATTAATCCAATTTTTGATAAATAAAAAAATATATATTACATTCAAATATAAATTTAGTTAACAAACAAGAATAATGTGTATATATATATATCGGTTGGGTTTTGGTACCCAACAAATCTAGTTGATGATTTAAAATAGATGGATAATTTATCGCCATAATAAACTTGGGTCGACCTGGAAATGACAAACACTTTGTGGGTGAGAAAACTGAGGCAACCAAGGTGTTAGAAGTTGTTGGGTCGAGTCGATCGATTGGTGTTCGTTCAGTTGGTTTTCTGAGCTCGGAATCAAGATTTCTTGAAGATTTTCACAACAATATCCACTCAAAATCTCTCCTCCTTAAAATTTTTAAAAAATACTATATTCATTAATATGTTCCTTATATTCATCTCCATTACATTCCAACATTACTCTTATTAAATCCATTCATTTAAACAATATATATTAACAATGTTTAACGAAAAACATTTTTTATAAAATAAAGAACATATATAACGTTATGCAACATCTGAAAACAATCAAGGCTATTATATTATGATATTTTATAGAGTGAATTGATAGCATATTACGTTTAATAGTTTATGGATTGTGATCATTTGTTCTCATATAATCGCATTCTTCTCATCGATTTTTAGGGTTTCGTCTGTTGGAGTCGAACCCTGGTTGGACTTTTAAAGGTGCTGCCATAATTGTGCAAAAGCGTGTTTGTGGGAATGCGACTTTGTTAAATAGGGTGGACGGCTGGATGGTTGACACGTGCCTTTATTTGGGCTGTTGATTATTGGATCCAAAAGCTTCTTTACTTACTTGAACGGGTTGCTAGGGTTCTCTCATTGACTTCACTTGGCTTTTAGTCTGTTGGTTTTTCAAAGAGAGAGAAAACGAGAGAAAAGGAGAAGGGGGCTAGGGTTTGGCTTTCCTTTGTAGATTCGCACTCGAAACTACTGATTTTGTATGGCGATTGTAGTGAATACCTTTGTGGTTGTGTATTCTTTGTGAATACTACGAGGGAACTTTGTGTTTTCTCTGTTCTTGGTTATGAGTTGTGTTCGAGGAGAGTTTGTGTTATATTCTTGGTGAATCATAGCAGATCTGTGGTTGAACTTGAAAGATAAGTTCTCGATTCTATCTCTCTGAACATTTGTAACCTTTTGTTGCCGTTTTTGGGCCAGTTAGTGCAACCAAGCGTTATCCAAGAAATTGGATGCTCAACGGGTGATGTAGGCGTTAGATGTGGTCGCCGAACCTCCGGGGCTTAGGCCGAAAGAAATCTTTGTGTTCTTCTTTCATTTCTGCAATTTACTTTCAGTTTGATTGAGTTATTATTGTTTCCATATTTGATTGTGTGTGGTCTCGGCCTTACATCGTCCAATTTATTTTTTGCGATTGCTGAAGATGGAGTAACTACATTAAGTACTTCCCTTGTGCTCAATTCTGTTTCAACATTTTTACTTTCTTTGTTTCCCTATATAAGACGCACAAGTAAACAAGCAGACGAGAAAAGCATCAAGCCATGTACTAAAATTAATGATAAGTAACGTCAAGTTCAGGTCGTCTTCCTGAGAGCTCTCTTTAGCACTATTCTCTGGAGTGTTGCTGTGGAGTTCTCCGTGAAGCTATTAGTTTCCATCATTATCTAGAGGTAAGTAACGTAATGTGCTGTAAAACAACATAACATATTAGCCTTAGTTGTTTTCAGAGGTTGGATAATGTTATATATGTTCTTTTATTTTTTATATATAATTTGTTTTTTGGTTAAACTTTGAGGATTTAAATGAATGAATTTAATATGAGTATGTTGGAATTTAATGAAGATTATTGTAATAGGAATAGATGTAGAGTGATATACATATATAAAAGTATTATGGATATATAGTGTTTAATAAGTGAAATTAATAAGGATAATGTTGTAATATTGATAAGTGTATAAAATACACTTATTTGGACTGTCAAATGAGATTAATTGTAAAAAAAAAATTGATGACTTCTGACTTAGTTAGATATTAATTTTGATTATTATGTCAAACTCAAGGTAAATTGGTTAAATTGAAAGAAATGAAAGAAAAAAAAAGGGCAAAAATGAAAGATATTCAAAGTCCGAGGACCAAAGTATAAATATTCAATAGTTGATTTAGACTATAAAATGATGATTGAAAATTTAAAAAAAATGATCAATTGGATGCAATTTGAAGTCAAATGAGTGAAATATAGTCGAAGTATTCTCACAAATCAATTTCCAGTAGAAAAAAATTATGTTCTGGATTTTTAACCTCAATTTGAGACTCATTTTTCGGATAGAATACATTCGAATTGGAGAAATTGTACATCTAGAAGAATTGTAACCCTTGGAGTTATCTTTCCAATGCATTTAGAATCATTTCAATCGGATATCGTAAAAGAAAGTTATGACCAAAATATTGAAGGTTTTTAAGGGACAATGCAACGCAAATAGCTGGTGCGCGCACAAGACATCAATTTCATGACCCAAGAGGAAGTCAACATGCCTACGTGCGCAATAGCTATACCTGTTCAAGTGGTCAAGCCAAATTTTCTACTTACGGGATAGTTTCCTTTCTTAATTCAAATTCTTATTGGTAACAGCTTTAGGACGATTTCTTGACCTAAATTTGACTTATATATACAAAACTTGGGAGAAATATAGGAGAACTCTCTTTTGCCTCTTTATACACAATAATACATCAAATTGATCAAGAGCAAGAGGTCAATTCATTATTTTTCGAAGAGAAGATTAGGCCCTAACAAAATTAACATATTTTCAATAAATCGTAGGGATAACATTTATCACTTGTTCAATCATACAGATAATCTAAAATTTAATGCATTATAAACATTCGAATTCATGTTAGGAATATATTCAGGTCGTGGTTATGATATAATTAATTTGTCTTGTCAAAAAAAAGTTACATTAATTTTATCGATTGTCAAGAACTCAAGAACGAAACTATATTACAAATCAAGAATTAAAATAGATAACAATAGGCAGAGTTGAAATCTAATACAATCATCCATAATTTGATTAAAAAAAATCGAACTTTTATTGTTTTCTTAGATTAATTTAGCAAAAATCAAATTAAAATCTCCCTTTCGTTTTACATAATTCGAATTCCATACATAACTAGTAAATTTGAATTGAAATTTAATCTTTGTGGGACGATACTTTCAAATCACTAAAATTATTACTTGACAACGATCTCGTACGCTTGCGAGTTTCGCACAAACAAATATAATATGACTTACATGAACTTTTGCTAAATTTTAACCACACCAATATATTTAATTGATTGTAAATGCTTCGTATCTCTAGTAGAAACTTAGCCATCCATAACCCCTAAATTGCTATTAACATTTATTTTATTAGTTTACAAAATTTAGTATGATTATTTGTTTTCTTAATAGATAATTTTTTGGTATGATTTCAATATGGATATATATTTCATTAAAATGGAACTAGACCAAATTTTGACAACGAGTTAAGTTATACATAAACTATCGAGATGAAACTCAGCACTTCCTTGTTAATCTGAAATTGGATGAATTATCTTTGTTAATCGGTTTCTGGTTGTCGAGGAGGAGATTTTATTATTTAGAGAAAATGGGATTTTTTTTTTCCTTTAATAAACAGGGATCTATTATATTTTTGAAAAGATTTTAGTCTCCTGCTATTACCCTTCATTTTTTCGATTTTGTTAGTTTCTTTTATTTTTATTTATTTAAAAGAGGATCCCTATACACAAATTTAATGGGAAAATGGATGGGAAGACATAATTTGCAATTAAGTGAAAGGTTGGACATGTCTAAATTTCTTTTATTTAGAAATTAATTATGTAAAGCTGGGTGTAAATATAAAAAGGCTATAAATTAATTTAAAGTTAAATTGTTGGGCGATTAATTATGATTATATATTTATAATTAATGATAATTCCTGTACGCTTGTGACTTTTTGGTTAGGTACGCCTATAGATAGTAAAGAAGTGAAAAAAAAAATCGTATAGATAGTACGGAGCACTGACTTGGCCCATCGAGAGACACGTTGAACGATACTATGCAAATAGGTGTTTTATGAAACAATAAGAGATTGACATATAAGCATATATATTGAAAGAGAACTCATTGAATGCATAATCATTACTCATTATGTGGCGAATATACCTTCCAATGGAGAACAAATTTAAAAAAACATCATTTGGCCGTACTCGCTACGAGTAAACCTATTATAGTATAACACGTTGCACAAACTATCTTATACCAGTCCATTGTGTTGCAAATCTCTCTAACAAGTGACAATACATTGCAAACATCATCATTTTGTCGTTGGCACAACTAATATACTTGATCATCGCAGGTTAATGGGATGAATAAATTGTCGTTTACCTATTATGCTGTGAATATACCTACCATTGAAGAACGTTATCTAAATATTTGTGTAAATTATACAATTGAAGACGAAGAAATTACAAACGACTTTATAAGGCTAATACCAAAACAATTTTATATTATTCAAAATAAATGAAAGATATTTAGATTAATTAAAAATTAAATAGTTGACTATTCTCTATTCAAAATAAATGAAAGATATTTAGATTAATTAAATAGTTGACTATTCTCTCTTTTGTTCTGTTTTTCACATTAAAGATTCATAAATGAAAGGGAAGAACAATGACAAAATGTGTTAATGTATCATAGTTGGATTAGCACAGAGCAATAGAGGTATTATGATTGAATAAACAAAAAATCATCACATATATGTTGAGTATTTTCATTTCTTATGTATATAATCACGGTGGAGCCAGGGCGTCATAAAATTTTAAGTCTCATTTATAAATTATGCAATTTATAAATAGATAGAAATTAGTGACACTGAAATTTGACATACATAAATTAATACGAGTATTTATAAATTGATTTATAAAATTTGTTAAAAGGAGGCTAAATTTTTGTCAAAATAATACAAAAATTATACATACAAAATTACTAGTTTCGTTTCTCATTAATCATCCATAAAATGAAAAATATGATCGTTATCAATCATATCCAACCACCATTTTTTGCTTTTCATCTCTTGTGTGGGCTCATAACAGCTATATTTTTCAATCTCATTCTACAAATAATGAGAATCAAACGGACCATAATCATTCCAAAGAAGCTTTTGAGACCTGTCAAAATGTGGGTCCTACCTAAATTGCATGTCTGACACGTGGAAACAGGCCATGAAGAAGGATTCATTATAAGACATCCCCCTTCTCCATAAGGGTTACTGCAAGTTCTAACATGAATCCTCTATATAGGGTCCTCATAGCCATTGTTCGACAGCTCTCTGCATTAAATTCATAATCAACAGAGTACTAACAGTTGAAGTCCGCCAATCCATTTAATTCAGGCTTTTTGGTTGCTCCTTCAGGGCCTTTCTTCATCTGTTGCCTGTTTCTTTATCGTGTACATATACAGAATAATAAATCTGATTTTCTTCCATTTCTACAGTACATCTGGTTTCTGGTAGAGAGAAAATGGCCCCTGGACAACATACTTGCTGCGACAAACAAAAAGTTAAGAGAGGGTTGTGGTCACCTGAGGAAGACAAGAAACTCATAAAGCACATTTCGGCCTACGGCCATGGCTGTTGGAGTGCAATTCCTAGATTTGCAGGTATCATTTTTAGAAACTTGATGTGTGTGTGTGTGTGTGTGTGTGTGTGTAAATACAGTGTTTGCACCTAACGAATCAACATTTTTTCTATCTTTTAAAATCATGATCGAAGGATTTCATCCCTCCCCTAAAAGAATGCTTGAACTTACATAGTTACACCAGTTCTGTTCTTATTTTGGTGCAGGGTTGCAGAGATGTGGCAAGAGTTGCAGGCTGAGATGGATAAATTACTTGAGGCCGGATCTGAAAAGAGGGAGTTTTTCTCCGGAAGAAGCTGCTCTCATAATTGATCTCCACAATATTCTTGGCAATAAGTGAGTGCCGTGATCCCATAATAATGAATTATTTCAGTTAAAAATTAATGCAAATTGATATTTTTCCCTTTTGCAGGTGGGCTCAGATAGCCAAGCATCTTCCTGGAAGAACAGACAATGAAGTCAAAAACTATTGGAATTCAAGCATCAAGAAGAAATTCATGGAAAGGAATCTTTCTAATTCAGCCAGGAACAATTTTCAAGGCTCGAGCTCAATGAATTTTAACTCTTATCAGATCCCAACTGCCCAAATGCAGGATCAAGTCTACAACCCTCCTGCAGCCCAAAATAATCCACTGCCAGGGTTTGATCAGGTGAATTTCAGTACTAATTTAATCCCAGCGCTGACTTCTTTTCCCATATCATCTATGGATTCATCTGCATATAATCTGCCGCCACCGGCATGGATGACATCGGAATACCATCAGCCTCAACTGGTTGATCATCAGCAACAATTTATCAAACAGGAAGATACTTCCATGTTCTTCAATGGTGGCCCAACGGCTCAACAGTTTTTCAACGCGCCGCCATTAATGAGGACTTATGTGGATACGTCAGTAATTAATGGGCTGCCAAAACTTTGTGAAATTACTAATGGCAATCAGTTTGGAATGTATTCATCTGTTCCACCAGTTCTTGAACCAGTTTCTGAAGGTTTTTCAGGATTCCCTTCTGGGCATTATGCACCTGAGATGCAGGTACCTGCAGTCGGTCATATACAGTTCATCCAATCACTCGTGTCAGCATTCAACCCATCATCCTCGAACTCGCAAGCACTGCCTCCACTACCATGCAGCAGGCCCTTTCTATTGAACCCTAATCAGACTTCAGGCTGGATCAATCCCTAGACATGGGGGTGCTCAAATTAATTTTCTGAACTATGGCAAGAATCATTAAATGTCATGAATAAGATATTTTAAGGTTATGATACTATAGCAGGGAAAAAAAACATATCTGTTTCTCATTTGGGATTTTCAGCGTATTTTTCCAGTTTGATTAATTTTCATAAATAAGAAAGACTGCATTTCATATGTTTATTTTGTTGGATTTCACATATTCAGTTAGCAATTTATATTTGTGATTTATTATATTCAGATGAGAGACCTCAAGGACTGTTTTGAGTGTATTCTCTCCTAAAGGTAAGGTAATAACACAAGCTTAAATTGCACTATTAAAGAATCAGTGAAAGAATTCAATTGTTGGTTTAGTGAACATTAAATTCAAGATATGCACATATTTAATACAAAAGTGTGCTTCTGACTAGAAAGTGTTGCATAGGTGCACGCCGAACTCGTAGCTAGTAGGTATATATGTATGCACTCATGTGGCATATGAGATACAAATGTCTAACAAAAAGGTTCAAACTATGTGTTCTAATGTGCGAACTCTTGTGAGGACACACACATCCATCAATAATTCACGTACAATTATATCATCTAATTGAAGAGCATAAATGTATACTAATTTGCACACATTTACGACCGCACGAGGTTGCATTTACCTACTATAGTCAATGCACAAGCAAATGAATGAATTAGAATACAGTAACATTTTTTAAAGTAAATGTTAGTGTTGCATTAAATCACTTTTTTACTTAAAAAGTAAACTTTTTTTTTCCTGTTAAGCCAAATATTCTTTATATTAGATGAAAGATGCACGTGTTTTAGGAGTACACACGTGTGTATACAGATATATGCATGCACTGGTTTCAAAAACTAGATTGGACCCTGTTGGAGAAGAGAGATATTTGATGATATTGAAGGATTTGCTAATATTGGAGAATATTATGGAGCAACCACGATTTGGAATATTTCCATAATTCGTTATTCTCTTTCCATGATTGCCTCATCCTTAATAAGGCAACATTGATGTAATGCTACTATATATGTTTCATTGTAAACTCCAAACATAAGAAAATATATACAAGCTCTCTCTCTTCTCCCGTGGATGTAGGTTGCTACATTGGCGCCGAACCACGTAATTCTTTGTGTTCTTTTGTTTTATTGAATTCTTCATGGTATCAGAGCGGATGTGTTGATCCTGTCCATTGCTCAGAAATTCAGAAACGTTTCCATTGCTCAGAAATTCAGAAACGTTTCGCACCTACACAAAAACAGTTTTTTTTACTTTGCGCGACCTCCACGGAAACGGCTGTATCTTTCAAACCGTAACTCGGAATTGCGCAAGGTCGGTGCCATTGGATTCGTATCGTCCGTATCTAGCTAATAGTCTTTCGGGCTATTTTCGGCAACATTTGGTGGGTCAAAATCGTCTTCAAAGTCTGCTGTTCAGTTTTCTGCCTCAGTTTTCTGTTCTTTTTTTTTCTGTTAAGCTTTTTGCTTCGATTTTCTGCTCTTCTTCAGTTTGGTGGCCTCTGATTTTTGGTTTTTCAGTTTACAATGACTGAGAAAGTGATTAATCCGTCTATAACAATGGAGAATGATGTTAATCCCGGATGGAAGTTATCTACTATTCCTTTGAATGGTATAAATTACATACCATGGTCAAGAGCAGTGACGTTGTCTCTTGGTGGAAAGAAAAAGTTGGGCTTCATCAATGGAACTCTTTCCTGTCCAGATTCTACAGATACAACGTATGAAGGGTGGATATCGAATGATCAACTGGTTCGATCGTGGCTTCTAAATTCAATGGAAGCACATATTGCTGAAATCTTCACCTTTTCAGACTCGGCAGAAGAGTTGTGGAAATCTGTTGAAGAACTTTATGGAAACCAAAACAATGCTGCTAGAATCTTTGAATTGAAACGAGAAATTGCTGCCGCTGAGCAAGGAGATAAGCCATTCATCGAACATCTCGGTAATCTTAAGAAGATGTGGGACGAATTGAGCATGTATCGTCCACATACAACCGATGCAAAGATCTTACTTAAAAGGGCTGAAGAAGATAAGATCTTTTCTTTGTTGAATAGTTTGAGGCCGGAGTATGAGAATCTTCGAAGTCATGTCCTTATGAGTTCCACACTTCCCTCCTTCTCGAGTGTGTGTGCAACTGTGCAACGGGAAGAAACTCGAAAAAAGGCAATGAATTCAGAATTAAAGAATATACCTGAGTCGTCTGCTCTTATTGTTAAAAGAGATGAAAAAAGGAAAAATTTTCAGAACAGGAAAAGACGGGAAGCTCCGAAATGTGACCACTGTCACCGGCTAGGACACTCTAAGGACCGTTGTTGGGAACTTCATCCTTATCTTAAGCCATCCACTATGAAAGGAGAAAACAGGGAAGGTGTTGCTGTTGCTGTTGCTGATACTACCATTTCAGTGAATCAATTGGCCCAAATTCTCCAACAACTCGGTCATCCTAGTACTTCTACTCCAAAAGATTCAACTCCTTCTACTACTCATGTTTCCGGTAACCTCGAAGCTTATTTATCTTCATGTACATCTAAACATTTGAATACTTGGATTATTGATTCTGGTGCTACCGATCATATGGCAAATGATGCAGCATCTTTGAGTGATTTCTCAAAAAATTCATCCAAACATGCTGTCTCAGTTGCTAATGGTACATCAGTTCCTGTTTTTGGATCTGGAAAAATTTCCTTTTTTCCCGGTCTTCCTAGTTCGGATGCACTTGTGATTCCTTCATTTCCAACTCAACTTCTTTCTGTTGGAAAAATAACAAACTCTTTAAATTGCAATGTTATTTTTTCTCCTAATGGTGTTGTGTTTCAGGATCGAACTTCGGGGAAGAAGATTGGTGAAGGTGTCTACTCACATGGACTTTATCTGTTGAAACCATTCGGTGTCACTTCTCTTAATAGTGCTATATTAGAAAATCATATTGTGCATCAAAGATTTGGACATCCTTCTAGTCGTGTGTTATCTTTTTTGTTTCCATCTATATTTGGGACACATGTTTGTGACATTTGTCAGTTTTCCAAACAAGTTCGTCTACCGTTTAATAATTCGTCGTCTACGTCTGTTAAACCTTTTGAGTTAATTCATTCTGATTTATGGGGCCCATGTCGAATTGATTCATATGATGGTTTTAAATATTTTGTGCTGTTTATTGATGATTATTCTCGTGCTACTTGGATTTATTTATTGAAATCTAAGAACGAAGTTTACCCTGTTTTTAAGGATTTTCATAGCATGGTGGTCACTCAATTTGATAGTAAAATCAAGGTTTTTCGTTCAGATAATGGAACTGAATTTGTAAAGGGTCCCTTCTCTGCCTTTCTTCGCGATGAAGGCATTATTCATCAGACTAGTTGTGTTGGTACACCCCAACAAAATGGAGTGGTTGAAAGGAAGAATAGACATATTTTGGAGACTACGAGAGCTCTCATGCTTCAAATGAATATTCCAAAAAGATTTCGGTCACATGGAGTTCTAACAGCAGTTTACCTGATAAATAGGCTCCCAAGTCGTGTTATCCATTTTCAGTCACCATTGGAAGTCTTAAAAGGGAGAAAGCCTAACGTGTCTCACCTTCGAGTATTTGGTTGTGTTTGTTATGTTCACCACCAGAGTTTGCATCGTGATAAACTTGATCCTCGTTCCATTCGATGTGTCTTCTTCGGATATTCTTCGACAAAAAAAGGATATGTATGCTATGATCCTCAATCTCAGAAGCTATTTGTATCACGGGATGTACGTTTTTCTGAGAATGAACCTTATTTTCCAACGCAAAGTTTGACCAATAATTTATCTCAGGGGGAGACTTTAAATGATCTGCTTCCGCTTCCTACTGTATGGACATCTTCTTTTGACATTGAAAGCACTAATCGAAATGAAACTACGGTACAGGATGGAGACATAGACACTACTGAACAGGATGAAAATAGTAGGGACACCGGATGTTCTTTGTCACCAGATCATGTTGTTATTGTACCAGATGCTCCAGAAGAGGTTCCTAGAAGGTCAAATAGAATGTCCAAGGCTCCGGAAAAATTAAAGGACTTTGTTACTTACACAGCCGTCAGTCATCCTATGCAGGCTCATATGTCATACTCCAATATCTCCTCTTCCCATTCAGCGTTTCTAACTTCGTTATCTTCAACTCAAGAACCGAATAATTTTGGACAAGCAATTTCTAGTCCTATTTGGAAACAAGCGATGCAGGAAGAATTACAGGCCCTTAATGACAACAACACTTGGTCAATTGTAAAACTCCCTCCAGGAAAGAAGGCAGTTGGGTGTCGTTGGGTTTATAAAACGAAGTTTCGAAGTGATGGTTCTATTGAACGACATAAAGCACGTCTTGTTGCCAAAGGTTTTACTCAAACTTATGGAGTTGATTACAATGAGACATTTGCTCCAGTAGCCAAAATGAACACGTTCCGTGTTCTTTTATCTCTAGCCGTCAATCATGATTGGCAATTGTTTCAGATGGATGTAAAGAACGCATTTTTACATGGTGATCTCGAAGAAGAAGTTTACATGAGTATACCTCCAGGTCATCCGTTGGAGGGTCGTAGTGATCTCACATGCAGATTAAGAAAATCTATATATGGTCTTAAACAGTCACCCCGTGCATGGTACGCCAAACTCAGTCATGCTCTTCTCAAGAATGGTTTAAAGATGAGTACTGCTGATTCTTCCTTGTTCGTGAAAAGAGGTATGAGTGGTACTGTTATTGTTTTGATCTATGTCGATGATATAGTTATTACTGGTGATGACCTCGTTGCAATATCAAGGCTCAAACAACTCCTTCATACTCAGTTTTCTATTAAGGATTTGGGAATTTTGAAATACTTTCTCGGACTAGAGATCGCATATTCAAAGAAGGGCATATTTCTCAATCAAAGAAAATATGTGTTGGATTTGTTACAAGATACTGGTAAATTAGGTGTCAAGCCAGCTCAAACGCCTATAGAGTGTAATTTAAAATTACCACTTGATGGTGACCTACTCTCTGATGTGGGTTAATTTCAAAGATTGGTGGGCAGACTGATTTACCTCACAATTACTCGACCCGATATCTCATATGCCGTCAGCCTGGTTAGTCGTTTTATGCACTCTCCACGAGTTGCACATATGGATGCTGTTAATCGAATTCTGCACTATCTTAAGGGATCACCTGGAAGAGGTATATGGATGCGTAAGAATGGTCATTCGCTTATTACTGCATACACAGACGCGGATTGGGCTGGCAGTACTATTGACAGACGATCTACAACAGGGTATTGCACGTTTGTTGGTGGAAATTTGGTGACATGGAGAAGTAAAAAGCAGAATGTTGTTGCACGCTCTAGTGCTGAAGCTGAATATCGGGCAATGGCTTCTACTACAAGTGAAATTATTTGGCTTCGCTCTTTGTTAAGAGATTTGGGATTTGGCTCATCACAACCCACACAGATGTATTGTGATAATCAATCTGCTATTCATATTGCTTCAAATCCAGTCTTTCATGAACGGACAAAACACATTGAAGTTGATTGTCATTTTATAAGAGAACAAGTTCAAGCCAAGGTTATTTGCACTCCCTTCGTTCGTAGCAGTGACCAATTAGCTGATATTTTCACCAAAGGCTTGTCCACTAGCAGATTTCATGAGATATTGTCCAAGTTGGGCTCTATCGATATTTTCGCACCAACTTGAGGGGGAGTGTTGGAGAAGAGAGATATTTGATGATATTGAAGGATTTGCTAATATTGGAGAATATTATGGAGCAACCACGATTTGGAATATTTCCATAATTCGTTATTCTCTTTCCATGATTGCCTCATCCTTAATAAGGCAACATTGATGTAATGCTACTATATATGTTTCATTGTAAACTCCAAACATAAGAAAATATATACAAGCTCTCTCTCTTCTCCCGTGGATGTAGGTTGCTACATTGGCGCCGAACCACGTAATTCTTTGTGTTCTTTTGTTTTATTGAATTCTTCAGACCCACTATTATATACTTGTAGAGTTGACATACTAGAATGCCCATATCAATTTGGTGCACTTACATATATAGTACTGGTACTCCATATCTAATATATAAGTTTTCAGTGTCAAACGAAAGACTGCACGTATAATAAAGTTTAAATTTTTTAAAGTGCCTACATATTATTTATAAATTGGTTATCAAAGTTAAAAATTAATTTCAATCACATTCTCATGTGATTCAATACTATCCATCTTACTATTCAGGTTTATTAATTATTTATAAATTTATCGAACTCTTATTAGGATCCAAGTATAAGTACAAAATATCGAATTGAATTTTTACTTACTGAAATCAAGAGATATGCACAAATATCAACTTATGGGTATGGAAAAATTAGAAAGAGATAAAATGGAGGTATGCGAATGCAAATCTCCTTGAAACGAATTTTGTCCCCTGCACAAGTGCTAACAAGATCAAATGAATGTCTACCTTCCAAGATACAAAGCTTCTTCCAAAATTAGTATAGTACAATATTAATTTTATAGGACGAACCAACACTTGACCGTACTATTTTAGAACAAAAGATATCGAATATTAAATATCAAATACAAATCTCAAAAATTATTTGGAAATTATTTTAAGATAATTTTGAGAAAGAAAGAATTAAAAATCAATTATATTGAATTGATTTGAAGTGAAAAAAAAATGGAATTAGGAGCGTACTTTGTATAGATTTTCATGTGTTTCTTCTTAATGTTTGCATCTCTTTGCAAAATTAATTTCAACCATTTCAAGACTTTTCAATTCACACATTTTAGTCCTTATATTGTCCTAAAATTTCAACACAAATAAGCTGTCCTCTCACGTCATTATCATTCCCAAATCAATTAACCATTGATCAGGTAATTAATTGTAATAATAAAAAAATACTCAATATTAATAAAAATAAAGGATTCGAATTAAAGCTATGTGCCCGTACTAAAAAGAAAAAAATTATCCAGTACGAGAAAAACAAAAATTGAAATTGAAAATTTACAACGGGTGAAGCAATCTTGCACTAAGCTTGAATTCACACATTTTAACGAAAAATAAAAGAGCATAGCTATACAACCTGTGAAAACAATCAAAACTATTATATTGTGATATTTTACAGCACAGTACGTTTAAAAGTTTATGGATTGTGACCTTTTGTTCTCATATAATCACATTCCTTTCATCGTTTTTTAGGGTTTCGTCCAATTAATTTTCTGTGGTTGGTGAAGATGGAGTGACTACATTGAGTACTTCCCTTGTGCTCAATTCTGTTTCAACACTTTTACTTTTGTTGCTTCCCTATATAAGTAAACAAGCAGACAAGAAAAGAATCAAGCCGTGTACTGGAATAAATGATAAGTGACTTCAAGTTCACCTCGTCTTCCTTACAGCTCTCTTTAGCATTGTTCTCTAAAGTGCTGCTGTGAAGTTGTCCGTGTAGCCATTTGTTTCCATCATAATCTAGAGGTAAGTAACGTAATCTGTTACACACACACACACATTAGATTACAAAATTTAGTATGATTATTCGATTTCTTAATGGACAATTTTTTGGTATGATTTGAATACGTGCATATATTTCATTAAATGAACCGTTTTTTTGACATTTTATAAAAATAGAAATAGACCAACTTAATCTACCAAAAATTGAAAACGAGTTAAGTTATACACTAAACTATCGAGATGAAACTCAGCACTTCTGTGTTAGTCGGAAATTGGATGAATTGTCTTTGTTAATCGGTTTTTGGTTTTCGGTTTTTTTTAGAGGAGATTTTATTTATTTAGAGTAAATGATAGCTTTTTTTTCAAATAAATGGGGATCTATTATATTTTTGAAAAGATTGAGACTCCTGCCATTGTCCTTCATTTTTTAGATTTTGGTGATTTCTTTTATTTTTATTTATTTAAATTGTACAGAAAAATGGAGGGAATGACATAATTTGCAATTTAAGTGAAAGGTTGGACATGTCTGATGCTAAAAATAGGTTGATGGCACACTAGTAATAGTTTATAAAAGAAATCAATCTTAGTGTACAGAAAATGTCTTTACAGAATTTCTACAGAAAATACACAATGGGGGGTGGATGGGTGGATGATTTTTTGGGCAATAAAATACTCACATGGGGCCCACCCATGTGAGTATCTGAAATTTTTCTGTGAAGGAAAATTCTATATAAAAGTTGGAAACGAAACATTTAAATTTTCGTTACTTTTAATTATTAATGAGCACACTAGAAATTAATTATGTAAAGCCGGGTGTATTTTGAAGTTAGTATGTTGGGCGATTAATTAATTATTATTATCTATTTATAATTAGAGATAATTCTTGCACACTTGTGACTTTTTTGGTTAGATACACCTATAGACAATGAAGAAGGGGAAAAATAAATCGTATTTATTATTGTGTACAGAGCATTGAGTTGGCCCATCAAGAGATAACACGTTGAACGAATAAATATCTACCAATTGTGCAAATAAGTGTACCAAGAAACAATAAGAGATTAACATATAAGCGTACATATTGAAAGAGAATTCATTGAATACATAATCATTTACTAACTATGTCGTGAATATACATTCCAAGGAAGAACAAATTTAAAAAGTCGTCATTTGGCGATACTCAGTATGAGTAAACCTACCACAGTATAACACGTTGCACAAATGATCATATACCAGCCCATTGTGTTGCAAATATCCCTAACAAGTGACTACGTTGCAAACATAATCATTTTGTCGTTGGCACAACTAATATAGAAGTGAATGGAATGAATAAATCATCGTTTATCTATTATGTTGTGAATATACCTACCATTGAAGAACATTATATCAATATCTGTGTAAATCATACGATTGAAGACAAAGAAACGACTGACCACTTTATAAGGCTAATACCAAAACAATTTTATATTATTCAAAATAAATGAAAGATATTTAGATTAATTAAAAATAAAATAGCTGACTATTCTCTCTCTCTCTCTCTCTCTCTACATTTTTCACGTTAAAGATTCATAAATGAAAAGGAAGAATAATGAGAAAATGTGTTGACGTATCATAACTAGGGCTGTCAATGGATCGGATCTACCCATATCCGATCCGATCCGATCCGATAAGAATGATTCATGGATCCGATCCGATCCGATAATCCGAAAGATATTTGATTGTTAAATTCATATCCGATTTGCTATATTATCGGATATCCGATCCGAAAATTCGATTCGAGCCAAAATTCGATTTGATTAATACTAAAAATCCACTTAATCAAAAGCCGGTAAACAACCGGCCAAATGACCGATTTGTCCAAAAATCAAATGCTCCGAAACCGAATTTTTCGATTAAATTTTAAAATTTTAATATTAGAAACTAATAAACATCTTAAACCCTTTTGACTTGTTTATAAATTAAAAGGCCCAAAAGGTTGAACTACCTAATAACTAATGATCCACTTATTTATACACTACAATTCTCATGTGTTTGTAGTAAACATCCGATGTGGGACAAAATAAAACTAAAAAAGTTTCTTTAGTTTAGTCAAATTATAATTCCCTTATCCCTTGATTTTTTATTTACTTTATTAATTAGAATAATTATTTTTCTAACTTATTTTAATTAATAAAAAATCAAAATTTCTATAAATATCCCAATTAATAATATTATACTATTTTCAAAGCGCCTCTTTGTATTTTCTTTTTTTTAAAAAAAATCATTTAGCAGTTAAAAAAAGTAAAAAGTAAATAAAAAAATAAAGCATGTTTTTATAAAATATATTATATTATTATAAAAAATCGGATCGGATTGACCTATATCCATATTTGATCCATTTAGTTAACGGATTATCGCATTTGAATTTTGATCGGATTATCGGATTGAGATTCTAAATCCATCTCCCATCAATTTCATCGGGTTCGGATCGAATTCGGATCAAAATTCAATCCATTGACAGCTCTAATCATAGCTGGATTAGCACAGACTAATAGAGGTATTATGATTGAATAAACCAAAAATCATCACAAATATGTTGAGTATTTTTATTTCTTATGTATACAATCACAGTGGAACCACGGGTGGCATAAAATTTTAAGTCCCATTTATAAATGGTTTAACCTATAAATAGATAAAAATGAGTAACATTGAAATTTGACATACATAAATTAGGGATAATTGCATGTGAGTCCCCAATGGATGGAAAACATCCAATTTACCGTTAGTTGACCAAAAAGTTTGACCACATTTTTAATATTTTTATAATGGGAAAATAGTAACTTTCGATTTACCAAATTAAATAATTACATTAATTAAATTTAAAAAAAAAAAAAAAAAAAGGAGGAAAATCTGTATCTTCCCCAACCTACCCAAGCCCACTCTAACCAAAACCGCCACCATCACCATTGTCACCACCACCTAGCCCTTCACCCTTCACCCTCCAGTCACCCAACAGCACAAATCATTGTATTTTTCAATGACAGCCATATAATTCCATTTCTATACAAATCCAACTTCTTTTTCAAGGTCTCTTAGTTAAAGAGACTCCATTTTTTAGGATTGGATGATGGACTTCAACTGTAAAATAAGAGATGGTTTCTTCTGGAGCTCCATTACTCTATCCAACTCATGTACTCTGATAAATTTTCTTCCTCCGGTGGTTTTGTGCATGATAAGTGTGCAAACACACTTATTAGACACTTTTTGGGATTTAATTGTGATAAATTTGAGTATACTTCCACTCATAATTGTGTATTTTCTGATTTTATAGGTCAAAACCCTGAATTGGAATGAAACGGATGCAAAACGAGTGAAAAAGGACTTAAATTGCACACTTTTGTGAAGTTGGGGACTAACTTGCACTTGACCAAAAGATGGAGGGCTTTGACTGCAATTTGGTAGGGGCTTAAATGAAAGAAAGTTCAAAGTATGATGACCAAATTGTACTAAATCAAAGTTGAGGGATGAAATCGCGCAAGGACGGAACGTTCAAGGACCTGAGCTGCAAATATGAAAAAGTCCATGCGACCGCATGGACGTGAAATGAATATTTTGTTTCTTCCATGCGACCGCATGGAATTACACCATGCGGCCGCATAGAGATAAAATACTAAGGCGGTCTATTTTTCTTTCCACGCGTTTTTGGTCAACTTTGGCATTATTTTAGGACTTGTTTAATGAAGATATTTTGGGATATTTTGGTGTGTCTCACAATGCATTGATATATCCCATATCTCTCTCATTTGCAAGGCATTAGGAGTTAGAATAGTTTAGTTTAGCTTAGGTTTTGATATTTTTCTCTCTAGTTTTCTTGCTTCTTTTCTTTTTCTTTCTTTTAGTTAGTTGTTTCTTTGTAATTCTTAGCTCATTTGTGGATTTGAACTTCAATAGCAAGGAGGTAGATCAATGAATACTTGGAGAAATATTGGAGAAAGGCAAAGCTACACTTGAAAGGGTTATATCTACATCTTTGTTTTTCTTTAATTAATTTTCCATGTTTATAATGTAATGAAAACATTATTTCCTTGTTTATTATCTTTATAAAATGAGTTAAATATATTTGTGTTGGAATTTATGTTAAATCTTAACTTTAATTTCATTAATATCGATATATATTGTTAGAAATGCATTTGTTATCAAAATAATGGTGTATTGATTATTAGTTTAAAATTGCTTCATTTATTTGATCAATAGATGTTGTGGTTAGGTATTTGGTGTAATTATTGAAAAATAGTTGTACTGATTAGGCCGAAATAATTGATACCATAGGTTTGTATGGTTCCGACTATACGCGTTTAGATGATCTAGAAATAGACATCTACCTTATGTGACCCGTTGAGTATTGTCACAGCAATTTAATGCAATTGGTTAATTTTGTATCGACGTAGAAATATGTGGTATAATTTAATTAATTAGGGTTAATATCGCTCGAAAGAGGATATTAATTTAAAATTGGAGAATCGGGTCTAACTATGTATTTTGGTAATTTGCATGCACGTTATTGAATTGATGTTAATGAAATAAAGGTTAAGTGAAATCATAAATTCCAACCACTTCTAAATCAAAGATTCAACTTCTTTTTAGTTTGCTAGTTTAGTTTTTTCGTAATTAGGTTTAGTTTTATTTAAAATCATTTAATTGTGTGTGTGTGTTCGTCGTTGTTAGAACCAAAATCGATTAGAGTACGTAACTTCAAAGTAACATTCCTCGTGGGATCGATATTCGGACTCAAAAAGTCCACTATATTACTTGTTCACGATCCGTGCGCTTGCGGTACAATTTTCAGCGAACAAGTTTTTGGCGCCGTTGCCGGGGAATGTTTTCACTTTGATTACTGCTTTAGTTAATTTTAGTTTTAGCAACTTGTAATTATTTGTTTTTATTTGTTTTTATTGTTTGTGTTTTTTTACTAACCCTGTATTACTAATCTTTCTTGTATCTGTAGTCTTTTTCTCGCACCCTGCACTTGTCTGATATTTGCAGGATTCTAATCTTGGTCAAGTAACAAAATGTTTGCACTATCGAGTCTCTACGGTGACTATACAAATATTCTTGGAGGTCCAAGATGCGATATTTGTTTAGCGGAGTATTGTACAAGGATGTGCTTGTATTCATGTACCGAAGCTGCAATGTTGAAACTTCTGAAGTTTCGATATTATTTGAAATGCCGGAGACAAGCACTGGACAATTTAGATGAAAGTTACATGCTCCCGGGAGACTATGTACCTGATGATTGGGATGAGGACATCAAATTCCTAGGAGATGGTCCTCCATGTTTGAATGAGAAGGTACTTACAAAGTATTACAATGAACTTGCCAAGTTGGATGAAGAAGATATGCTAGTAGGAGATTACAAATATTGGGATGGATTTAGGAAATGGGGGTCTTATCCACTCGAGGAAGTCATTGAGGCCGACTTCTCATCGCTCGTGGAATTCGATTGCGGATCAATCATTCAACCTGAAGAGATACCAACTATTGTAGAAGAGCTTGAAGTGAATGATGATTTAATCACAAATGAACTGATTGAAGATGTAGAAATCATTGAAGATCATTCGGCCGACTTCAGTGATTGCATAGAGTTTGATTTTGTGATTAACTCCAATGAGGAGGTGGAAATCTACAGTGTTGAGTTTGAATCGGGTGGAATGGATAGGTTTTATCATGTTGAAAAGGGCACTGATGAGTTTTGGCGATCGAATGAGGAGTGGATCAAAGCCAAGAGAATAAAATTGGGCAGAGCATCAAAAGCCTACTTTTTATGCCCATAATCTTTTGTATAGTCGAGCTAAGACTATAAAACAGCGCTTGTTGGGAGGCAACCCAACTTTTCTAACTTTTACGCTTGTTATTTACTTTTTTGCCTTTACTTGCTTCCATTTAATATGCTTTCATTTTTGTAGGGTATTTTTTTTGAAATCCAAAGTTGAAAGGTTCCTCACGTGTCTGAGCTGAATTGGAGTACAATGAGGTCTGTTGCCCAAGCTACTCAATTGCATTCCGAGTCCAGTTCATGCATTAGTTCTTCTTCACAATGGATTCAGGGAAATTCCTTTTTACTCTTTGCTTTACATTGTAATTTACACATTGAGGACAATGTGTGAATTAAGTTTGGGGGTATTGGCATTGCCGGCTACTATTGTGTGATTTAATTTGATGTTATAGCCTTGCCGGCTGTTTTTGTTTCTGTACTTACATTGGTGATTATGATTGGTACGTTAGATAGCCTTGCCGGCTCAGGATTGCATGAGTTGAAATTGTTATTGATTCATGAGCTATGCATGCGCAAATCCAAATATGCTGTTGGTACAAATTTTTTCAAAAATGGCTAATTCATTGTGAGATCATACATTACATTGAGCACATAGTCACGATTGATTATCATTTAGATGCGGAAATAGGTGTTAGATGTAAAAATTTTGAATTGGTAGAACTTAGGTTGTGAGTTGTTTTGAAATTTTTTATCAACCTATACTTTTATTCTCTTTCACTTTACCATAGTCTGAGAAACTTAGGATTAGCTAGTTAGTTGTTTTCATTGAAGATGGTAGTAACTGAATAGTGTGAACACAAAAATTGGTGAGACTTTGAGCCTATGGACTGACATTTATATACAGTCTTATCAATTCTTTCTTGTGTGACATTGTTCCATGATTTTGTTTCTCTAGAACTTGCGTTGATTCTCGTCTAGATCACGTTGACACATGTATGCATGAATATGATTAAGGCCATCTTTGACTTACCACATTTACCAAATAGCTTACCCTAAAGTTAATCTTTCCTTTTGATAACCCCTTTGTGCCTTATTAGCCTTTTCTTTGATTACCTACATTACAAGCTTTCATATACTGAAAAACAATATTCTTAACCAGCCTTCTATGCTAGTGGAGTATTGTTAGACATCAGAATGTTGGGTGGCGATAGAAAAGAAGTTTGGGGGTATCAATTGTTTTTGAGGTACTCTGTTTGGTATAATGGTTGAAAGAATGAAAAAAAAATGAATGAATGAAAAAGAAAAAGATGAAAAAAATGAGTGACAGGGAAGAGATGTGTTGAGGAGATTGACTTGTAATGTCTGAATGTATAAGTTCTCCTATTAAAAAAAAAAAAAAAACACAAAGGTGATTGAGTTGATTTGATGCTGATTGAGAAGTTATTGTTTTGGAGTGATAGGATTGTGTACAGATCCTATCTCATTTGAGCTGAATTGAATATCTGTTACTCCGTTGATTTATTTGAGGTTTCTTAGTCACTTATCCATATATTTCCACACCTTTACCTTAAGCCACATATAAACCCTGTAAAGTCCTTATGATTTATGTAATGCATGTGATCTAAGTGGTGGCGATTGAGAAAATATGCAAGCTTATGGTAGAACATTTTCACTGGAATGATATTGAGCGAAACAGTGACCTGATCTTATACACTTGAGAGTTAAGTGTTCATACTACATTATTCTGTGAGGTTCTACTTGTTCAGTTACTCTATTTTCACTTGAAAATGCATGCTAGCTGATTATATTTTTGAGCTTTTAAAATATAAGAGTGATTGAGAGCAGCCTTAGATTTACACTTGGGGGATTGAATTGAATTATCTATTTTAGTGTGAATCTTACAAGCTTGTAAGGATATTTTTGACCACTGAGGGTCGGGTTGTGACCAATTTATATATTTTTCCATCTTGACATTCTTTTCCTAGTTTAGATAATGATTGAAAGTGGCTATGCACACATATACAGATCGATCATTGGATAAGCTGTAAATATTTTTGATAGCATTATTTGGATGCATGGCTGTGAATTGTTATACAATTTTTATACTCTATTATATATCTGGCAAGTATCTAATATGTTGATTATTTTCACATGTGCATAATTATGTTAGAAGTAATCTTGCTCGAGACGAGCAAGAGCTCAAGTTTGGGGGTGTGATAAGTGTGCTTTTGCACACTTATTAGACACTTTTTGGGATTTAATTGTGATAAATTTGAGTATACTTCCACTCATAATTGTGTATTTTCTGATTTTATAGGTCAAAACCCTGAATTGGAATGAAACGGATGCAAAACGAGTGAAAAAGGACTTAAATTGCACACTTTTGTGAAGTTGGGGACTAACTTGCACTTGACCAAAAGATGGAGGGCTTTGACTGCAATTTGGTAGGGGCTTAAATGAAAGAAAGTTCAAAGTATGATGACCAAATTGTACTAAATCAAAGTTGAGGGATGAAATCGCGCAAGGACGGAACGTTCAAGGACCTGAGCTGCAAATATGAAAAAGTCCATGCGACCGCATGGACGTGAAATGAATATTTTGTTTCTTCCATGCGACCGCATGGAATTACACCATGCGGCCGCATAGAGATAAAATACTAAGGCGGTCTATTTTTCTTTCCACGCGTTTTTGGTCAACTTTGGCATTATTTTAGGACTTGTTTAATGAAGATATTTTGGGATATTTTGGTGTGTCTCACAATGCATTGATATATCCCATATCTCTCTCATTTGCAAGGCATTAGGAGTTAGAATAGTTTAGTTTAGCTTTGGTTTTGATATTTTTCTCTCTAGTTTTCTTGCTTTTTTTCTTTTTCTTTCTTTTAGTTAGTTGTTTCTTTGTAATTCTTAGCTCATTTGTGGATTTGAACTTCAATAGCAAGGAGGTAGATCAATGAATACTTGGAGAAATATTGGAGAAAGGCAAAGCTACACTTGAAAGGGTTATATCTACATCTTTGTTTTTCTTTAATTAATTTTCCATGTTTATAATGTAATGAAAACATTATTTCCTTGTTTATTATCTTTATAAAATGAGTTAAATATATTTGTGTTGGAATTTATGTTAAATCTTAACTTTAATTTCATTAATATCGATATATATTGTTAGAAATGCATTTGTTATCAAAATAATGGTGTATTGATTATTAGTTTAAAATTGCTTCATTTATTTGATCAATAGATGTTGTGGTTAGGTATTTGGTGTAATTATTGAAAAATAGTTGTACTGATTAGGTCGAAATAATTGATACCATAGGTTTGTATGGTTCCGACTATACGCGTTTAGATGATCTAGAAATAGACATCTACCTTATGTGACCCGTTGAGTATTGTCACAGCAATTTAATGCAATTGGTTAATTTTGTATCGACGTAGAAATATGTGGTATAATTTAATTAATTAGGGTTAATATCGCTCGAAAGAGGATATTAATTTAAAATTGGAGAATCGGGTCTAACTATGTATTTTGGTAATTTGCATGCACGTTATTGAATTGATGTTAATGAAATAAAGGTTAAGTGAAATCATAAATTCCAACCACTTCTAAATCAAAGATTCAACTTCTTTTTAGTTTGCTAGTTTAGTTTTTTCGTAATTAGGTTTAGTTTTATTTAAAATCATTTAATTGTGTGTGTGTGTCCGTCGTTGTTAGAACCAAAATCGATTAGAGTACGTAACTTCAAAGTAACATTCCTCGTGGGATCGATATTCGGACTCAAAAAGTCCACTATATTACTTGTTCACGATCCGTGCGCTTGCGGTACAATTTTCAGCGAACAGTGCATAATTTTGACCCACGTGTATTAGATATTAGATAGCTGCCAGCTGTACATTTCTCCCGCCATTTTGTAATTCTGTTATTTATATCATTAGTTGATACATTGTAAAAGAAGATTCTATTTTCTTCAATAAAGAGAACATCGAATTCTCCTTCTTCTCTCTTAAATCAATATGGTATCAGAGCAAGTGTGGGTTCACACATGCATCTCCTTCTTCAGCAATTGAATCGGATCTCAATTGCTACCAATCGTCCTATTTGCACATACTGTGGGTTGAGTGGCCATGCAATAGACAAGTGCTATAAGCTTCATGGTTATCCCCCTGGCTACAAAACGCGGCTGAAGGTCAGTTCCTCAAATCAAGGTATTGCTGCAACAGCTAATCAGATCTCATATTCTTCCAATCATCAGGAGAATATAAATGGTTTTGTTCAAACCTTAAAACCTGACCAATATCACCAATTGCTGGCCATGCTGAATTCTCATTTGCTAACAGCTAAAGCAGACACAGGGACTGATGTAAACTTAACTCACACATCAGGTATATGCTTCTCTATTTCGAAACAACCCATACTTCACTCTCCTCGACATTTGATTGTAGATTATGGGGCTACAAATCATGTTTGCTTTGATCAGTCCTTATTTTATACTATAGTTCCCATTTCCAATTCATTTGTTTTTCTTCCTAACAATTCTCACATACAGGTTACATTCTCTGGATCTGTTCACCTCAGCCCCTCATTGATGTTACATGATGTTCTTTTTGTTCCACAGTTTCACTTTAACTTGTTATCCGTTACTTCATTAATAAGGAATTCCTCTCTTCAAATCAAATTTCTTATGGATTCTTGTGTCATTCAGGAACTTCCAACTTTGAGGATGATTGGCAGGGGTAACAAAGTGGTTGATCTCTATGTCATTGACACTACCAGTCCTTCTAATTCATGCAATTCTGTCCCTTATAAATCTTCTTGTAATTCTTCCATTTCGAATGTAAATAATGTGTCATCACAAATTTGGCACAATAGACTCGGTCATGTCTCTTTTGAACGTTTGGATTTGTTAAAAGACAGATTTTGTATCAGTTGTAATACTTCTAAAGACCTTCATTGTTCTATATGTCCTTTAGCTAAACAAAGGTGTCTTTCGTTTGTATCGAATAATAATCTTTCTACTAATGCCTTTGATTTAGTACATTGTGATACATGGGGCCCATATCATACACCAACCCATGCTGGTTATCGATATTTCTTAACTCTAGTGGATGATTGTACTAGATTTACATGACTTTTTCTCATGAAACAAAAATCTGATGTCAAATTTATCATTCCCAAGTTTTTTTCCTTTATTGAAACACAATTTGGAAAAGTTATTAAAAAGTTTCGTTCTGATCATGCCCCTGAACTTCAATTCACGGAATTCTTTATCTCTAAAGGCATCTTACATCAGTTTTCTTGTTTTGAGCGACCTGAGCAAAACTCTGTGGTGGAGAGAAAACATCAACACCTTCTTAATGTTGCTAGAGCCCTCTTCTTCCAATCTCTTGTACCCATTAAATTCTGGGGGGAATGTGTTCTTACTGTTACATACTTAATAAATAGAACACCATCTCCCTTATTACGTGGTGATTCCCCTTTTCAACTCCTTCATAATACCTCAGTTGACTATGCTCATCTAAAGGTATTTGGGTGTTTATGCTTCTACTTTACCTTCCACTCGAACGAAATTTCATCAACGGGCTGTAGCCTGTATTTTCGTTGGCTATGTACCAGGCATCAAGGGGTACAAGCTTTACAATGTTGAATCACAGTCCTTCTTTATATCTCGTGATGTGGTATTCCATGAAACCTTATTTCCCTTTCAATCTATAACCACACTTGATGATATTGTTGATCATTTCCCAGATTTGGTCTTGCCTATTCCAGCTTCTGATCTGCCTACACCATCTACTATCCCACCTGTTACAAATGCAGCACATAACCCTGTTGCTAGACGGTCTTCCAGGACCTTAAAGTCATCCTCCTACTTGCAGGATTATCACTGCAATTTATTTCAAAACAAATCTCAAGTTTCCCTTCATACTCCCCATCCACTAAACAACTATATCTCTTAAGCTTCTCTATCATCTTCTCATCGTGCATATCTGCTCCAAATTTCATCAAATTTTGAACCCCAATATTATCATCAGGCTGTTAAATATCCCCATTGGAGAGAGGCAATGGCTAATGAGTTAGAGGCTATGGCCTCCAATCACACATGGTCAGTCCAGTCTCTTCCTAAGGACAGACATTCTATTGGGTGCAAGTGGATATATAAGATTAAATATAAGTCCGATGGTAGTATTGAGCGTTACAATGCCCAGTTAGTAGCTAAAGGCTACACACAACAGGAAGGCTTGGACTTTGTTGAGACTTTTTCCCCAGTTGCAAAATTAGTTTCAGTTAAAATGTTGCTTGCCATTGCAACTATTAAAGGCTGGCATTTGTTTCAACTAGATATTAATAATGCCTTTTTCAATGGAGATTTATTTGAGGAGGTGTATATAGATCTTTCCATGGGTTATAATGCTTCTCAGGAGGTTCATGGTAAGGGGGAGAAGTTGGTCTATTGTTTACATAAATCTATCTATGGCCTAAAGCAAGCCTCGAGACAATGGTTCTCAAAATTTTCTCAGACCATTGTTCTCTATGGCTTCACACAGTCAAAATCTAACTATTCTCTCTTTACTAAGGGTGCAGGTTCCTCCTTTATAGCTTTACTTGTGTATGTGGATGATATCATCATTGCAGGATCTGAGTTGGCTATTATTGAAGGGTTAAAGAAGTTCCTTCATGGCCAGTTCAAACTAAAAGATCTTGGGGTTTTAAAATATTTCCTTAGTCTAGAAATTGCACAATCAGCTGGTGGTTTATTTTTATCCCAGCGTCACTACACTTTGCAGCTCCTTGAGGACTCTGGTTTACTGGCTTGCAAACCAACTTTTTCTCCTATGGATCCTAAGGCTAAGCTCACTTCCTCTGATGGTGATCTTCTCCCTGATGCATTTCCATATGGAAGACTGGTTGGCCGTTTACTATACCTCACTGTCTCTAGACCTGATATAACTTTTGCTCTCCATAAATTGAACCAATTTGTATCAGCTCCTAGGCAACCTCATATGGATGCTACACTTCATCTCCTGAAGTATTTGAAAAATTCTCCTGGACGAGGCTTGTTTTTCTCTTCCTCTACTTTTCAACTTAGAGCCTTTACAGATGTTGGTTGGGGATCATGTTTGGACTCTCGAAGGTCTGTGACTGGTTTTTGCATTTTCATTGGTGACTCTATGATATCCTGGAAAGCAAAGAAACAGACCACCGTCTCTCGCTCTTCTGCTAAGGCGGAATACAGAGCACTAGCTTCAACTGCCAGTGAACTTGTTTGGCTTCATCAATTCTTGCTTGATTTCCACATATCACCATCTGGTCCTACAGTCATATATTGTGACAACCAAGCTGCAATACACATTGCCAACAACCCTACGTTCCATGAGGGAACAAAACATATAGAAATCAATTGCCATTTTGTTCGTGATAGAGTTGCATCTGGCTTTCTCAAACTCCTCCCAATCCGCACTCATCTTCAACTTGCTGACATGTTCACCAAACCAATACCTTCCACATCTTTGAATCTGCTGCTTTTCAGTATGGCTGTTCTTGACATTCACCGGCCATCTTGAGGGGGAGTATTAGATATTAGATAGCTGCCAGCTATACATTTCTCCTGCCATTTTGTAATTCTATTATTTATATCATTAGTTGATACATTGTAAAAAAGATTTCTATTTTCTTCAATAAAGAGAATATCGAATTCTCCTTCTTCTCTCTTAAATCAATAATGTGTAACCAACGATGCTTTAAAGTCCCCTTTTCTATTAATGGGCACAAGTTTGTGAAACTTATGCAGCTGTGAAAAATTCAACATTTTCTATGCGTTTAAAAATTCTCTTCGACAAATTGTCAAACACTTAAGAGTGGAACACAAAAGATAGATATTTCTATGGCAATCATAATTCAATAGTTATAGTTTACACCATTCTTAAATGCATAAAGAATTGGAAAACTCACATAAAAAGCGTAATGATTACCGGTGATTTATGGTGCTGGGTGATTACAGGGTGAAGGATGAAAGGAAAGGTGGTGGTGGCAACGACGAAGGTGGCGATTTTGGTTAGGGTGAGGCTTGGGCTGGGGTTGGGGCTAGATAGGTTGGGGAAGGGGGATGGGAGGAGGAAGATACAGTTTTTCCCTTTTTATATATTATAGTAAGCACGTGCGTTGCACGTCTTATCTATCGGAAGAATAATATGCATAACATTTTTTAAGTACTAAGTGTTTTTTTTTAAGTAATTGATGTATATGATATTGTTAAAGGAGAGGACGTTAAGTTTAGTAAATGATTCAACATCTTGTTCATACGATATGTCCCAGCGACCTGTACATTTAGAGCTCATAGTCACTACAAAATCTCATCTTCTCGATGACTCCGTTTTAGTAGCCAATCTCTATCCTCGTACTTCATGAGATCTCCATCAATTTTCAAGTAATTGAAAAATTCTATCGATCAATACACTATCTACACTGTAGATATGGTGGTCATTTTGAAAATTATTTATTCTCTAAATTATAACTGTTTTTTTATAAGAAATTTTTAGGTTAAACATTATCTACATTATTAATAGTATATATAATTTTGTTATATTTATAAATTTTATATATTAATATTAATTGACTTATTAGTCTATGTCATTTTAATGTTAATTATATATATGTAGTATTATTATAATTTTTTTTATTTTATATAAGTTTTTATTAATCATATACTGATAATTAGTAATAATAGTGTTTAGTGAAAATTAATTGACTTAATTTTAATAATAATTGAATTTAGTTTAAATAAATTTAATTTTAACGGTATTATTGACCATAAACATACAAATATAATGGTAAAATTAAAAATTAAAGATATAAGGATAAATGAAGATATATTGGACATATAGTTAAAAATGTAAAGGTAAATTTGGTAATTAAAAGTTTCTCCTCAATCCACACTTTTAATATATTGTAGATATTTAATTAATATAATTATTTAATTTAGTAAATAAAAAGTTGCTATTTTACTCTTTTGTAAAAATATTTAAAATGTGGTCAAACTCAACTTTTTTGTCAACTAACGGTAAATTGAATGTTTTCCATTTATTGTGGCCTCACTTGCAACGTTTGAAAATATTAAAGGCGACGATTGCAACAAATCAAATATTTGAAAAAAGTCTGCTAGTATTTGAAAGGTTTGGAACCTTTACTGCAATTATCACTATAAATTAATTTGAGTATTTATAAATTGATTTATAAAATTTGCTAAAGGGAAGCTAAGACTCCATTCTCTTTGCCTTTTTCAATTTTCAAAGCGGTGAAAATGCGTTTTTTTTTTTCTCATTTCCGACTGAATTTTTGAAGAAAAAAAAAAAAAAAAAAATGTAAAGGAAACTCAAAACGTGATTTTCATGTTTTGGGCGTTTTCAAGCCAAATTTTCACAAAAGCCAAAACACGGGAAAAACACAATGTTGCTTCTTTCTTCACGAGCCAAAACTCAAAAAAAATTCATCTACCTTCTTCCTTCAAAAGCCCCACCTTCTTCCTCATCAAATTGACCACCACCCGCCACCGACACCGACACCACCACCACTCGAACCCCCTCACCTCTTCCCAGTGGCGGAGCCACACTTGGGCAAGTGGACCCCCCAAAATGAGAAGAAGTTTGAAAGATACCAACTTCAGTGGTGTGTGACGTAATTGGATCCAACGTTTTCTTATCGAGGGCCATGAGCCCCAACTCTAATACCAACTTTCATGGGGTGTCTTTCTTCTTGACACAGAAAAGGACATCGTGCGGAAGTAGTCTGCTCCGCTAAACTACATTTCGCCTTTTCTCGATCGCTTCAAGACGAAAGAAAATTTGATTACAATTTTGTAGAAAGCTTACAACAGAGAATTTGAATGCATTGAAAGTAAATTGATCTTTGATTGATAAAAGCAGAAAATTACAATTGTTGGTGCAGGTGGCAGACACTAGTGAGCTTGAAAGATTGTTTGAAAGAATAATACCCCCTATAATAGCTTACAGAACAAAAACTTAAGTAGCAGGAATAGACGTTTAAAAAACGAGGAATTATATTAAACGTTTACAAATATCAGAGTTATTTTACAATTGAAATAATTATTACAATGGAAATGAAATTACAATTCAAACTTGAACTAATATTTACAATGTGCAGCCAAAGTTAGGCAAACTGTGGCTACGGATGGGCTAGGGGCTAAGCAAAGCTGCAGTCCATGACACCAAGGGTTTGCACACAAATCAGGGCTGCTGGTTTTCCTTCAAAATTACCCATGCTCCTGTTAGCATCAAGAAGGTTCGGTACAGGGTTGGAATAGTGGATCCCATCTATTGGCTCCAAAAACGAAGCGTTGGAGCCCAAATCTATTGCTTGATCGCCATAGGTTGTAGGAAAGGTAATTTCGGTGCATTGTGGTAGGTGCTAATGGAAGGTGACTCCATGTTGCATTTGTTTCAAAGAGAACTGAGAGACGATAATGGGTGCAAGTCCACTTAAAAAACTCAAACTAAGGAAAATGAACTTAAAAAAATTTTCATTAAAATAATTAATAAAACCACACGATGCACCCAAATAGAAATCTCTCTCTCTCTCTCTCTCTCTCTCAATTTATTATCTAAAGATAATTTAGATACAATTGTTAAAGATAGAGTTACAATGATTTTATTTTTTTACCAACTTTAAAATTTATATTTTTTTGTCACATATTAGCATAAAATTGATATGTATTACTAATTAAATGAAAATAAAAATGTCAAAATTATTTTTAAAATTTTTAAATCAAACGTGTTTTCTAAAATCTTAAAATAATCTTTCAAAACAGAAAACAGAAAATGAATTCAAAATTGAAAATAGAAAATAGATACGCAAATCAAACATACCCTTACTTTCTTAAATGCATTTTGTAACTACAGGAAAACTATTGAATTCATAAGACAAACTACAATTTCGTAGATTTGTTCAACTTTTTTCTGCATAAGAAACTCGAAAAGGCCAAATAGATTAGCTTGACTTTCCATACCCCAACCCAACATTGAGCAGACCAATCCACAAAGGGTGAGGTGATTTGACCAAAACTTGTCAACAGTCAAGAGTTCTCAAGCTGTGATTCTGGACCGACCTTTTGCGATTCGCCGAGCAATAACTCTCCGGCCACCTTTTGTTGCTTTCCTGTCCAAAGTAGAGAAAATGTACTAGTTAATAGCAAGACGCAAAGGACCACATAAATGAGTTTGGTGGTGTCAATGATGGACATGAAAAGTGGTTAATCCAGTAATTGAAGGAAATAATTTTTCTGAGAGCTAGGTCTACCAGTAATGAACATGAAGAGGTGTAGTCTCACGTTTACATTTGGGGAACTGTGTTTGGTAGGTTGCAAATCATAACCCTAGCCCATTTCTATTTTGGTCGGAACAGATCTACTAATTCTTTGATTCCAGGGACAAATAGAGGTAACAGGAAGAAAGAGAAAAACAAGAGATTTTGCAGCAAAATGACTCGAGATTTTGATACCATTCCTTGATATCATTCTATGTAAAAACAGATGTCCATGACCCATAGAATGGAAGGTAGATGCCAGCAAGAGGCGGTGTTCCTTGTCTAGCTTGCTTGTATAGTTCGAGAATTTAAAATACTCTTACCAGTTCAATCATATATCACCATGATAATTTCATCATATCCATGACCAGAAATTGTAGGCAGAGAGAGAGAAGGGGGGTACCGAGCAAAAAATCCATGTGTTCTTTTGCGCCTGATGTTGCTAGGTTGATATGTTCGCTTCGGAAGTAAAATCATTGGCTCACTTGATGAAGAATCATCTCCTGTGTAGGGTAAAGCAAAAAAGAAAAATCATAAACCAATTTTTGCAGGAAGCAAAATAAACAAGAAAATAAAGCAATTGTGCAAACTTCAACTCTCTCGCTTTTCAATTAAAATGAAGAAGAAAAGTAGCGGTCATTGGCTCAATTAACGAACTGTAAAGCCCAATGAAAAGAAGCTCCATACTTTTCTTTTTTACTTTTCATTTTCATTTTTTATTTTTTGGGAAGAGGGGTTGGGTTTGGAAGACTCCATGCAGGTAGGAGTTTAAAGAATCATTGCAACTTAATCTAGCTAGATAAACTCACAAACATTGTACAATCAATGTTATTGAACTGTTCACCATGAATCAGACACACAAAAGTCCTTCCTTCACCTACAGACCCAAATCAGGACTTGGACAGAACTCCCTAGTGTGGCATAATCTTTCCAAGGATCTTTTTTATAATTATCATAGTTGCTTAGATTGAAGAGAAACATAGCTGAGTCACCATGAAAAGCTTTCAGGTCATTATCCTTTGAACAGGAAGTCGGGGACCACTAACACCTGTAAATTACAATCTCTTGAATATCTCCAAATTCCAAAATCAAATTTTAGTGGCATATAAGAAACAGTAGCTGTACTAGGGATTCCTTGATGTGTTAAAACTCATTAATCTAATCCATAATAAGACTGGTCAAATCCATCAAACAACTTAGCCACTTAAACCCAATGCACAAGCTGCACTTGCCCAATCATAAAAGTGATGAAGAAAATATATATTTTCAGGCAAAATGCATAATACCATAAAAATGTAGTCCTCATAGAACAGGCTACTCTTGCTGATCATAACTCCAATACGGCATTTATAACCCAATTTCAATGCCTTCGGCATTACACGCTAATCAATGATTACCAACAAATAAGCAGAAAAAGAAATGAGGATATGCTTAATTAATATCCCTAAAAGGTAGAAAAATACTTCTAAGTTAACTGCAATCACAAGTTTAACAACACCGTGCCTTGATCACAGCGGAAGGCTTCCTTGAACTTCCAATGAATCCTGATGTAGGTATGGACACTTAGAGAATCCTTAAGTTCCCAGTAGAGTAGTAGGCTACAATCTCATCTTCATTATAGAATATAAGATAACTCGGGTCAGTGCAGGTCCCCACGATAACATAAAAGATCTTTGCGACACCCCAAATCCCAAAGAGAGTGACACAAACTATGAGGATGTAAGAATAGAATACTTGATCAACAGAGCCAATAAACATGTAGCAGATACAAGGTTAAGAATATAAAAGACTCGTGCATTCATCTTCACCTGAGCAATTAACCACATCCACGTCACAAGGCTAATTTTGTAAGGCATGATTTGAGTATATTGTTTGACTAAAAGACATAGCAAATAAGTATAATAAAAACCCTGACCAAGGTTAGTATTTTCATTCATTTTCAAACTTCAAAGAAGATACTCTCAAGTCATCAACTATAAACTTTACCCATAAATTCGTGCCTATTGTAGCGCAATAAGTGGATATATCAACACATCAACATCATCCTATTCCTAAAACTCCCCATAACTTGGCTAGAAGGTAAATCATAAATGTGGAAATGATATCAATTAGTTCGCTGAATCCCAAAATTTCCACTAATAAGCATCGATACCTATATATTATACCAAACATACAAGTGCACAAGTACGAGCAATACATTCAATGTGAGTGTATATAAATGGGAAAATGGGAAAGACCTTCGGGGAGGAAGAACGGAAGAAACGGGATGCCAGAGGGGTGAAGGAAGAGCTCTCTGCGAGATTCGGCGTCGTTTTGGTGCTGTGGAAAGTGTTGAAAAGAGGTGTGAGACTGAGGGAGGAAGAGCGAAGGGAACAGCTGCGGAGAGTTTATCAATGGGGGGCTCCGGCAGAGAATCCGGTGGAGGGGAATCGGGTTCGAATTAACAGTCGGGTTGATGAAACGGTTTATCAGAGAAACTCCGGTGCGAATTAGGGTTTTGGACGACGCCATCTTTGTATTTTGAGTTCGATTTGGTTAGGGTCTGTGTATTGGGTTGTAAACTGGAAAAGCTTCAGTGCTACAAATTCGGTTCGGATATATTTCATTCATGGTCCCTAAATTATCAATTAAATCTTAATTGGGTCACTTAACTTTCGATTGAGAGAAAGAAGTCCACAAATCCGGCTGCTAACTCCCCCAACGGTCAAAAACTTCAGTAGAATGGGGTGAAAATGGAAAACAAATATAGCCTTAATTTAATCAGTCTATCACGTATTGCTCCTCAAACTAGCAGTTTGTGATACTAGTTAACGACAACAAGGGAAAGTTGTGCTATCAATTCGATTCGAGTAAATTTCACCGATGGTCATCAAACTTTCAGTGAAATCTGAATTAATTAACTAAATTTCGATTTAGTTTCCACTACTCTCACTATGCATCACTTGGAGTCCCTCGATCAAACAGAAGAATAGTCAAATAGTCGACCGCAACAAGGATAGCGAGACCATAGATGAAATTGTTAGAGATAAGAGTTGACAACAGGACAAAAGCAAGAGGATCAGAAATTTTCTAGATGCGGGGAGAGATAGGATAACCCTTTTACTTATTTATCTTCAAATATTATTATTTATTCTTTAAATACAATTTAAATTTAATAACATTAAAAAAACAAAATAGTACAGCACATAGACCATATTCCATGTGACATCCTATTTCTCCAATGGAGCAAATATTCCTCGGAACATATCATGTATGAATCCCAAGCACAAGCCAGGAGAAACATGATGCATCAAAAAGGCTATGGCGAAGGGAGAGCCATTCGACAAACAAATCTGTTATTTTATACAATCAACACTATCAAGCGAAGAGCAGGATCCAAACGTTCAGACCTGGCCCCGTCAATTACAGGAACGAATACAACCATGAACTAACCAATCAATCGACACCCACCTCGTCCACATACAACAAATTGAAGCGAGGTGATATGGTATAACAACACGATGACAAGTTTCATCAGTGTCAAAGAAACTAGTGAACGACTGGCAGCCAACAGCATGCCAACCATATAAATTAAAATGGGAAGCATTTGCTTTAAGAGTGTATTCATGACTATAAAACTACGTAGGGAAAATTTGGAAAAAAAATTTAAAAAAAATATTCAAATAAAGGTAGCAAATGACTGAATTGCCACATTAAATGTACAAAAATTACTGACTGTGTCGGCTGGAAGTAAATTTTTTATTGCTCGACTTGAAGGGCAGATGAAATCCATTCTGAAGCAGCTATTTTAGTCTCCATATCTACATGCATGGATAGAGAGATTGGAGTCACTGCAACCTGTTCAAGAGTGCCATAAACCCATCAAAATTTAAGGAAGCACAGTAAAAATATTTGTGCAAATACAAGGAAGCACGTAAAAATAAAAATGAGAAAGAATCAGACTTACAAAGTCATTTTCAAGGGCTTTAAAATCAAGAACGTCGTCTTCTTCTTCCTGCTCTTTGTCAAGCATCTGCTATCATTAATTATGAAAAAATGATAAACTGAATCAATTTGACCAAGAAAAGAATAAAATGTAAGAAGGAATTGGTATAATATAGAGGACATAACAAACGCAGCAGTGGGGCACAAGAAGGAAAAGATATTAAAGATATTTCAGACGTATAATTGCCCCAGGTGTATGTCTCACAAGATTAACTGGGGAAGATCAAGGTCCAGTAAAAAAAAGTGTCGGCATACAAGGAACAAATCCATACTTGAAGCAAAGATACGAGACCTCGATATTCTTAATGGTGGCATATCCATTCAAATGAGGCCTGCTTGAACTTTGCGTTTTATTTTAATCGGAAAAATGAAAAACCTGGAAATTTCTCAGGTGTTCTAATCTCGGCCTCCTCAACAGTAATCAACACCAGAAACCACAGCTCAAAAGCACCCCATGAAAATGGAAGTAAAAAAGAAAAGTACTAAAAATTAAGAAGCTTCACATTGCTCCCAACCGCAACATAATGAATGTTACCTCTAGTCGGAAATACTTGACGCTTCGTTTAAAATTCGATTTCCCTGCAGCACCAACTGACTCAACTATCTCGATATTCTTTTTTTGTGTGGTCAAACGGCGAGCAGCACCCTGAAAATTTTTCAGTAAAGATCAGAATGCTACAAGATATTGCATGCAGCAGCACACTTTAAGTGATATGCACAACAAATGAAACGCATAAAGGCAACTTTACAGCAGCAGAGGCATCACGTCCAAGCTGGGCAAGTGTCATAGCATTCTTTTGCTGACTAGCAAACCGTGAAGCAGCCTGATGCCTGGTGGCTGAAATCGCTTGCCAGGTAAGAGTGGACCTCCAATGACTTTGCTTGGTAACCTTGAATCCCTATGAAACAAAAAATGTACATAAAAATACTGCATCGGTATTTGAAACAAAATTTCAAACATAGCTGTCCTGATTTCAAAACCAAAAACACACGTTCAGAATTAACGGGCAAAAGAGGAGAGAAGATATTGTTGAACCCATACTAAAATATGGCCAATTGAAACAAAACTCATGCAGATGATTCAGCGTTGCAACAGCAAAAAATCAAGTGAAGCAGTCTATATAGTGTGGATACTGCGTGAGGATTTACTCAAAAGTCAAAACCAAGATACACTCTTATTTAACACTTAACTTTCACTTATCCAATTTCAAAAGCACAATCCGGTCAATCTTAGTTTCCTCAACACATACATAAGGATGAAATGACTGTAGATCAGTTCCAAAATTTGCATATCGATCAAATCACGTAGTTCTGGACACAAGTATTCAAACTTCATTTATGAAATATATATTTATAATTTTATACAAAATTCATATTTGAATACGTACATGAAAATATATTTATAATTTTATGAGGTTAACTCTTCAACACACCCCTAATGGCTGGTTCAGTCAAAATATTGATATTGGTAATAGAACTGCAGACAGACCACTTTGGAGTTTTAAGTTGGTGATTGTTACAGGGAAATAGCATCGTAAATTGATTTAAAAAGTCATCTGAAGGTTACGTCTTCAGTACTATTTGTCAAGACTTGGGCCTCAATTAATAAGGATTACATGTAGACTTACTCAGACTTACACCACAAGGCTGATCCTCAGGGAGCGGCTGAGATGTGCATTCATTGTCCCGCCTTTTCTAGATTTTTTATTACTGGCCTCAACTTTTTGGTCCCTTAATTTATATCACAAAAAGTTATACAAGTTTTTTGTTTTCTTTTCCTGCTGTTACACAGAATGAGAAGGCACTGTTGCGCATGTAGGATGTGAGGAAAAATTACAAGAAACTGAAAATGAGAGTCATAGGCTATTTCAAATTTTGGTAGTACATTAAAATTTTGTTATGTGATTACTAAGCCTCCGTTTGGAAAATTTATAAATGGTTTATGGTGAGTAATAGTCATGAGCTCTATGAAATATGTGAATAAAAATGAGTAGTAATGAATGCGTGATTGAAATTAATGCTTGGCTTTGACTCACGTTATAAATCATTTAGGAATTGTTACCCTAACGGAGACTACGCCTCTATTTAGGTTTCATTTTATTTGTATATTTATTTATTTATTTGCTAGAAAGTTACTTTTCATAGTCGAACATTAACTTTAACCACATATTTCATAGGATCCACAGGTACTATCCACTTATCTATCACTTATTTTTTTTAAAGTAAGATTTTAGCAAACCAAAATGAAACCCAAACGTCAGTTAATTTGAGAACTTATTTTTTGTTGCTTCATTGATCTATGTTATGTTAGTGACAAGTTAGACTTTTAAACTTATAAATTTGAATTGTGATTGATTTTTTTCATGATAGTTTATTATGAACATATTTGTGTATTTTTATAATCTTGTTAATTAGTTCATTGGTTTATCTTGAGCCTTACACTCTCAACCAATTTGAGAATTTTTAAACATTAGTTTCATATCAGATGGAAGGATTTTTGAAAACATTTGCTAATTCATACTTTCATAGTAATATGATATATCTCATCTACATGGGCAGGATAAAATATAGAGTAATTTACAGAAGTGCATTTGTTTTTGCACTATGTACCACCAGTTATTGTGAAAATTAATACATGGACCAGGGAGACGTTAGTCACAGGTGGCGGTCTTATATTTACTATAACATTATGTATAAACATAATTATTAACCTTAATCTTGAATATCATTGAACGCGGAGAAAAGTGTGAAGTTTGGCCTACCAAGTAGAATGCATTTTTGAACTCCTCTTCTATAAGACTACTAGAAATTCTAGGCCCACAGGTTTCTCCTCGCACAACAGTATCCCAATTTTTTAAAATTCCCATGGACAAATCAACTGCAAGAATATAATGTGATCCAGTTTCAATTTGCAGAAATAATTCTCTAATCTCCCACTCATTCCTATTTCAATTATATTCCATGGTTTTAGTTTTGGTCTTCCAATAATCATCAAACAGCCTAATAGCTACCATGCCTTTATCTCTATCCAAATTCCACCTACAAAATAATATCTTTAGTATAGACACCAAAGACCTCAAATCATATAAGGATGTTTCAGCAACTGTCAAAATGCTCACAAGCGTACCTTCTCTAACACGCTATTTGGACCTGAAATAGACTTCTCATTCTAATAATTATCATCTTTGTGGGCCTATTAACAGTGAAATGCAAATTTACCTCATGCTAATGATATTTATGGAGTGTCATTGAGGTCTCTCATTTTGGTAAGATTCTATGATTCTTCTGAGTCAAACAGAGATGAAGACCACCAGACACCCTGAGGATTTAGAAATAATCCAAGAGAGATTGTCTCATCGGGTTGTGAAATCACATGAAGTAAGGTAGTGGATGAGGCAAAAGAAACGCATCCAACATGTCAACTCTAAGATGCCTAGTATTGGTTCATACTCATGCTGATTGTAACATACTAGGCACATACAAATGCTAATTAATCCATTATAATCACCTATCAAAAAAAAATTAATCCATTATAATGTTAACAGTTAATAGATTTGGACATTGAAGCAGTGCATTCAACCCAACATAAGCCTCAAATAGGCAGCAAAAAGATATGAAACTGACATAGCAATTAAAACCAATTTTGGAGGGATAAATTTGCAACACGTTGTTGGTGGAGCCTAATAATGATTGGTTGAGAGGTAAATCACTCTAGATCCACAATAATGTATTGTTTGACGTAAGCTTTTTAATATCTCTTATGATTAACTGTGAAGAGACCTACTTTCATCATTCGAGACCCTATAATAACCATTACATAAGCAAGGAGGTATGATAAAGACATAAAGTACATGAAATCATCCAATGATGATTACATTAATAAAAGTATTAAGAATATATGGGAGCATATGTTTAAAAGACTTCATACCATGGGATGGTAAGTGCTTGAGAATATTGTTTTAGCAAATCGCTGAAATGAACTAAATTATGTATAACTAGGGATGCTAATATCATGGATATTTTATCTGTATCCTCAACTTTGAAACTTCTGTCCAATTGTTGTCATGCAATACAAGTTAACAGTTAGGTTCTCCTTTTTACATAACTGACTTGCAGTTTTATTCTGTGATCCTTTTGATCATATCAATTCCAATTTGATATTGCATTTCCTTATCATTCATCCCGGTGTGGTTCACTCATAACAGCGGTACTTCAGCAAATCGATGTCTTGTATGTCTCATCCCCAACTTAAAATAAGCAATAATGGTGATCAATTAATCAGAGCAACATACAGAGCAAGAAGGGGTGGGTATAGTGATGGGACCTCCAAGCTAAATATATTGAATTCTTTTGTCGTACATGTATACAGTTAAATGCTAACGAATTATGACCAGTTAGAGTAATGCGTGCAAATAGAGTCAAAGAAGCAATGATTTTTTAACTTCTGCAATAGCCAGGAAGATAATGTGTAAGAAAAACAGGTTCTACAAATAAATCAAATCGGACATTGGAAATAAAAGGAAAACGGACAAAACCAGCAAGTTCTCTAGTAGTCTCTTAATGTTTTCTAAAGGTGTGTCTATGGCTCCATTCTTGTAACAATCAGAACATCCTACAAAAATATGAGAGATAACGAAAATAAAACAGTCAATAACTAGATGGATCAGCAGCATAACAACTACTTGTCAGCTTGGCAAAAAAATAGAACTTACACAGAGAATGTCAATGTAAATCTATTCCAAACTAGGAAATCTATAAAGGCGTGATCAAAAGTCAACCATTCCACGTATTACTAATTCCAGGTGTTGCTCTTTAATTATTCTTTAGCAACTTAAAATGTTATCATCATATGACATGATTTCTTTCAACAGATTACCAAAATCCAAGATATTAGAAACAGACCTGGTTTGTTAAGGGTGTGGTTGGAACTTCTACACTTAGTGAACAACTATTGGGGAAAACGCCCTTCTCCACGTCTCTTATCATTGCTTGTATCAATGGTAAGCAAACAGTCACAGCATCCTTGAAGTTACTTTCGTTACTTCCATCTTTCTTCCTATCATAGATTAATTTGACATCTTATTAGTTACATTCAAAAAATTACGGTACACAGCAGTAAGGCACACTAAAGGATCACCAACATACCAGTTTAATGATATTGATACAGATGGCACACCATTAGCCAATGCTTCCCTAGCCCCAGCAACGACACCCGAATAAAACCTGATATTGTCAGGTAATAAATTACAGAGCTCATATAAACGAATTATAACCAAAAAAATTGGACGTAACTTACAAAGTTGCAATAGAAATGGCAACAACTTACATGTGGTGTCCACAGCTTAAACCCTTGTTGATACCACTTATAACCTAAATCAGGCAAAACAAAGAAATGGGGATGCATGTTTTGTAGCCAAGTAATGTTTAAAAGCAGAAAAACTTCAATAATTTTAAGAATGAAAATAATACCAACAGGGGCTTTGACCATGTAAATAATGAACCACATAACGCTAATGATACACAATCCACAGGAGTTCCTGAAAGTTGCATAAAGCAAAATATTGCTTCAAAGTTCATTCTAGGAACTCCAATACCAACTCACAAAATTAAAATTTCATCGTATTAAGAACATTAATTCAACCTATAGAAATTGCAAAAAGTGAAAAGGAAAACAACAGTACCAGAAACTTCGTAAGCAGTGGCACCATTAAAATCAACAGAAACCACCTCAATTGTCTCCTTTAGTGATAAAGAATGCCCCGCTGTCGATTTATCCCTGTCAACACATCCCACCAAACCGCTCAAAGAAAGTCAAAAAACAAAATCACAAAAGACTCAAAAATGAATTCATCAAACGCCCTGCAGCATATATCCTTAACCCTCTAGATTCAAAATCCCAAACTCAAAGTCAGAAATATACAATACCAAATTGATCAATCCAAAATATTAAATAACATCACGAAAATACATATCCACGAATACTATGCACAAATACGGAATAAGGATTAAAAGAGGGAAAAAAAAAAAAAAAGGGCTTGAAGACCAACGATTGAGGGGCGCAAACGTGGACATTGTAGAGCCCTTCTCGAACGAGAGCAGAGACCAAATACGAAAGTCCCGGGGACTCAATACCATCACTATTCGTGACCAAAATTATGGGTTTTGACCCATCATTACCACTGGGCTCGGACGAATCCCCGCCATTACTGGACGAAACGGGATTGACCGAATCATTCTCGTTTTCATTGGGATTAGAAGATTCACCACCATCTCCTCCGCCACCGGTTTTTCGGCTTAACAGAACTTGTTCCAGATTGGACACCAGCCCGGGTGGCAGGAAGTTATTCTTCATAACTGGTGTTGTCATTTCTTGAGAGGGAGAAACGAATTAAAGTGGGAAAAAAATGGAATTCAGATTAAAATGATGATGAGGAAAGTGAGAAGAATATAGACTAGTAGGTTTGGGTTCAAGGATGGAATTAAAATTAAAAGTTTAGAGAGAGTGTGCAAAAAAGTGAGCTAAAAATGGATATAAAGAGCGGTTCCAACGATTACGACTTTTTTAGAGAGGAAAAGGTGACGGCGAGGAGGAGAAGCAACACCTTCAACACGGTGGCGTTTAAAATATACGCACGATAAAGCGCGTGATTAAACCGGGCTGAATGAGGTATACGAGTTCTTTTGAAATGGGATCAAAGTTGGTAACTGGTTTGTCCCATTGTAATAAGAATCCGGTAAAAAATAATTTTTTTGTGAGGAATATGTGTTTGAAAAAAGAATAAAGCTGGTTGTACAGTTTTATTTTTACCATTTGGTACACAGTCTTCTCATATGGGGTGGGGTTCGAACTGATTTAATGTTATTTTAAGCTCGGACCCCACCCCATGTTGTGAAAGAACTGTGTACCGAGTGGTATATCGGAGTGGTACATCAAGCTCGATTCTTGAAAAAAATAGAATTAGTTATAATGATATTTTATTAAAGAATGTATAATTTATAAGAAAAAAAAAATTTTAATAAAGTCGATCATGGGCATTTTCTATCCATAAAATTATGTGTAACTATGGAAATAAATCCTACTTATCTCCTTTAAAACAAAACTCATTCATTTTCATATTTATTTTTAACTAGTTTTATACAAATGAGTAATGTTACTCGTACTTGCTCACTACGTCAGTCGCCTACGTGGCATGCACATGACAGATAATTATTTGATGCATTAATGTGATTTTTTTTTTATTGACTCATGCATCAAATAATCAACTGTCATGTGTATGACACGTAGGACGACTGCAGTAGTGAGTGACTACGTAGTATTATTCTTCTCGAAAAACTCATTGTTCAAAATCCCTTTTTTTCAAAATAATGACCATTTAACCGGGGCTAAATCAAATCAAAATTGACTAGTTTTTATTATTTGTAAAATAACATATTTTGGTAAATCAGTCCTCATAATTTGCAAACAAAAACAGAAATATCAATCCAATATTGTGAGAAAATAATAAAAACGATAAACACGTGGACTATTTTATTCCCATTTCTAAGATAAATCGATAAGAACCTCTGTATACATCCCAAAGAAAAGCCACAATATCAAAGTAAATAGATGCATTGGGTGATAAATTAAAATCTAAATATAGAGTGATTTAAAACTTCCGTTGGCGAGCTCGGAACAAACAACCCAAACAAGGCCTTCTCCAACTCAAATAGCAACGTCTATATTAAGTTTCAGGCCCTCCTGGATGGACGCTCTCCAATAAACAAGTGAAGAAATTGATGATCGAGTAGGGGATAGTGTAAATTGGTTTTGATTTGGTTTGTTCGGAAATTGTAAATTGTGGGGGGCGTGGGGGGTCATAGTTTTGTTTTTCCATTTTTTTTTTTTTTTTTTTTTTTTTTTAGAGCCGCGTTTATTTTGAATATATACTAATTTTGTAATATGTTCAATTATGCCGAAAAAGAAAATCCAAACTCCTAATTAAAATAAACAAGATCATTATTTTTCACACAATTCTATTGGTGCTAGATAACATTATTCTTTAGTAAATTATTATAGTGTGATGAGTTTTTATTTTCATGTAATGCCCCCTTTTGGGTGGCATGAGACCCGTATCATAATAGCCTTAAATGCTTGTGATCTAATCTCGGCCATTAATTTTTGATAATTAAACCCCTAAAGGGGAATCTATAAAACGAGTTTGAGAAAGAGAAAAATGGAATTCTAACATATTTACGGGCTCCACGTTTTTGCGCCTTTTAAGGATGGTAAGTTTATTATTGTGTTGCATTATTGTGTCAAAAGTATCTTGACATCCTATTCTATTCCCAATTGAGCTCATCTCATTATTTTGTGAGCTTAAAATCTTTAATTTAACAGTTGATTCGACATATTAACACTTATTAGTCAATAAAGTGATACTTACATAACACACTACAAGTTAAACGACGACAATATATCTCAACTCGTGTGTGAAACTAAGAGCAAACCTATTGAAGTTTTAATGGACAGATGTCTCCACTAATTTTTGAGAACTTATAAAACTTTTGATCAGACGCTTAAATGCATGTAAACATAAATAAGCGGCTAACATTACAACACTTGACAACTCTTTAAACACCTCTATAGCACTTTAGAATATTATTGTTTACATTTATAATTATTCCAAAGCATTAAAAGCAAATATTCGATTTCTTTATAATCCCATTAGTCAATCAATTTTCTGTCAATTGATAGTGATGTAATGCAAGTTGAATAGCTTAATGTCAATGCATACGAGGACCTAATGTTGCATCTTCGTGCTCGAGCATCTTCAAAAGTGCTTTTTTTATTTTAAAGAGCATCTTCTATTATATAAAGAGTATCTTAAGAAATTTCACTATAAAATAAAAGAGCGAAAGTAAGGCTACACACGTGTCATCATTTTCCATCGTCCTAATTCATTTTTTTTCTTCATTTTTTTTCTCTGATTTTCAACATCTCCTCCTCTTCACGCCATCACCATACCGCTTCCATCATTCATCACTCCCATATTTAATTCTTTTTCATACTTTAGCACGCAACATCCACTCCACACCCTCCAACCACTCAATCACGTAACAAACCCACTTGGATGTGTTTGAAGCTAAAGGTGAAGCTGAAGCTGAGCCTACAATTTCAATTGAAGACTACCTCAATGCTGTTGAAGAAGAGGACCTGATGAATAAATTTTTTTTCCTTTTACGAATTTTGTTTTTGCATTATTCATTTTTCCCAAAGAATTTTATTGAGTTGTATTTCAATCGAAGGTGAGATTAAGATTGCAATTCCACGATTTGATTGTTACTGTTATTTGAATTCATTTTTTAATTGAGTTTTTGGTATGATTTTTTGCTTATTTTCGTCATTGTGTATTTCATATGACTGGAAGTGAGAAGGAAGGTCGAGACACACCCGTGTCTCTGTGAGACACGGAAGCCCACGGTGCCTACATGTCTCATAGAGACACCGTTGTGCCTCCGTGTCTTACAAAGAAGGCACAACCCCACGAGGGGCGACGCTCCCTCAACCCCGGCTACTACTTTCATTCACATCTGTTTTATAATTTTAACCTGTTTCATCTGATTACTGTCTTTTATTTAAGAGATTGTGGTTCTCTTTGTTGATTTTTGGGGTCAAACACTGTCTGTTTATTGTCTATACTTTGTTTGCTGCTTTTGAATTTTGTTTAGAAAAAGGTAAGAGCTTTCTTGTCGTAATTATGCCATTTTAATTGCTAAATACCTCTTCTCTTAATTATCCTTATTGCTGCATTTTTTATAGTCAATGTACAATGCCAAATTTAGCATTATTTTCCATGGATAATTGGAAAGTCCAAAATGATAGTGGACAATCAGGATGGAAGGTAGGTATTTAGAATGCAAAAAATTGCTTAAGGGTTTAGGGTCCATTAAGCACGGAGACACTCCCCTATCTCCATACTTAATGGAGATATCCATTATCATTCTTAATGGAGACATGTCACTGATATTGTGCATCATGGTTATCGAGTTGGCAAAGCCGGAGGAGGTTATTGAGCAATCAGATGTAATTATAATACAAAGAATCCCATAAGTGAAGTATTTTCGTTCATACCGTTTTTTCATACCATTTGTTAAGTGAAGAATCCGGTAAATATGACCATTGATGTTGTTATTGCAGATCTGAAGAGCAAAGCAGTTATGATTAGTACCCCTGAAGAGATTACACAAGTGAGTGGCTCAGGAAGAACTTTTTTAGCTCTTTTGAGTGAATTTGCTAGAGAAGTGACCACTAGGTTTGAAACATTGCTTTATAATAATGTTTGAAGAAATAAGGTTGTGCTTAAATTTGTTGTTGGGACATAAAAAATATTGGTAAATTTGAAAAGGAACGTGCTTGCCTGTGTGTTCCTTTGACTTTCAGCCATTCACTTTGTCCAATGTAACCTGGTTTTCAAAATTTCTGAGATTGATTCCATGAAGTTAAGAAATGCATGCTTAAAATTGTTACTGGTTTTTTATTTGGCACACCATTCTTGTTACTTTCTGATTATTAATCACGTCAACAAGCAATTTCTTAGCTAGGATACTGGTGTTCTTCATTTTATTTATTTATTTTTTTTGCTCTAATTCGTGCATCTGAATTCTAGGTGGCCACTATCTCTACAAATAGTGAACGAGAAATTGGGGAACTGGTAGCACGGGCAATGGAGAAAGTTGGGAAGGAAGGAATCATCACTATTGTTGTAAGTATGTTGCAATTTAGAACTTTCAATTTCTAAATTGTAATGATCTATGCATGATGGATTGTAAGTGATCAGCAATCATGCAGGATGGAAATACTCTGGATGATGAGTTGGAAGTGGAAGAAGGGATGAAGCTAGCCTGTGGTTATATATCTCCTTATTTTGTTACAGATGAGAAGACTCGGAAATGTGTACATATAGATAGTGGCTAATCATGATATACTTATCCTCTTATAATTAGCAACATCAAGTAGCTGTCAAATCTAAGAATCCGAATACACAATACGATTTTTTTTTTCAAAACACATGAAGCTCATTCCCTAACTAATTAACTTCTAGCTTATCACCAAAAAGAGTAAATGAGTGGATGTTAATAAATAATTAGATATTTATGAGATTGAATTGTAAGTTTTGTGCCATTGCATCTGGACCTCCTGTTTTTCTTCTCAAGTAGTCATGTAAATTGTAATGTTCATTTGATATGAAGCTCTTGTATATTGCATGTGTCTGTTCATTTAGGATCTATTATGTGTGATTGTTTTGATTTTATTTAGACAGGAACTGGAAAATCTCTTGATCCTAATTCACGACAAGAAAATTTCGGACATAAACTCACTTGTGAGAGTATTGGAGATGGCTGTAAAGGTAATGAACTTCATTAAACTAGGATTGATTTTTTAATGCATAGGGTTCTTATTTTTGTCTTCCTATAATTTGCCAGAATCTTAAAAATTAAGTTCGCTATCGATGATTTCTTCTCATGGTTTGTTTTTACAAAAAAATAGAGAAGAAGTCCTCTGCTAATTGTGGCTGAAGATGTGGAAAGTGAGGCACTGACTATGCTTATAATCAACAAGCATCGTGCAGGTCTAAAGGTAATTGTTCGTCTAGGTGGATAATTTATGAGCCGTTTGTGATTTCATAAAGTGCATGTATAGGAATTTATGATTGAACTTTATGGTTTCTGTTAGATGTGCTGATGCCAAGTGCCTGATATGTGCACTACAAGAACAACTCATAGGTGGGGCTGTTTTATGGAAGTTATGGGAAGGAATATATTCTTTAATTATCATGTTAGAGAAGGATTCAACCCAGCAGACAATTTTACTATTTTCCTTAATTGTTATGTTTGTGTCAGGAAGGATTATCCCTTCCTTTTTATTTTCCTGTCATTCATTTTAATTCTCAGTCATTCCATAGAGGTATGATAATATCTGTTTGTAATTTCTATTTAAAGGCCTTATGCCATGAATAAAGTGTATCAAAAACCTTCTCTTCACAGTTAACATCTAAGAGGCCGGTTTACCTCAAAACAAACCATTAAAGGAGGACAAGAATCCCTCGAAGAATCCTAGATAAATTAAACATAAGTAAATTACGCAAAACCAATCCTTGTGCTTTACCTATTAACAAACCAGTTACGCGCTCTCAAACAAAAGCACGTAACATCTTTCCACCTGACACGTTTCAATAAAGAAAATAACAGATAATCTCTATTTTCTTGGGGAAAAAAACTATGTGATTTCAACAAACTATATTGTCTTCAATTAATATATATATAATTCATTTCCATATTCTTTTAAACTCATTAAAATACTGGCAAGCATTTCAACATGCAATATTGTCTTCACAGCCATATATTCTGACGAGTACAGAATAGTATTTCTTGGAACATATCTGGACGTGAAGATTGTTGGGTTGCTTACGATATTTCTCACTTAGATTTTGATTGAAGCATGTGAAGTAGTTTTGATCGAATAAGTAAGATACTGATAGGTTTTAGTATATTTGAATAGCTAAGAACAACCATGGAGAAGAGTACTTCTTTGTTTGATAAGGAGAAAGCTCAAGAAAAATTGTCAAAACTTTCATACGCTGAAAGAATTGAGTGATTTGGTGCTTAGAACTTATCAAACTAATTCTAAAGAGACAAGTGGAGATTCACAAAGAGATTTGTGCTAACTTTGGTGAAAAAAATGTTGTTTTGTTGATTCTTCTAACCTTATTTGTGCTGCTTCATGGCTAGAATATAAAAAATTGTCTTGCTCTATTCCATTGTGCTTTAGGCATTTTCCTACAACACCGTTTACAAATGAATTTTTCTAAAATTTACATGCAGTTATTTTTAACAATGTGTAACGCACGTTCTCCCACTAGTTTTTTAAAAAAATGAATGAATGAATACTTTTTCTCATAAGAAATTATTGTTCATCCATTTTCCCCTTTTCAAGACGTTCCTCATTTTCATTTTGTAGGAATCAAAGAAATAATAGAAAACTATGCAATAACAAATGAAGCATTGTATGGAGAGCGAATTGGGCTCTCTAAATTTATAAAAATCAAATATGTTATTTATTTTAGTTTTTTTATCATAAAGTGTATATTTAACATCTTAAAAGGGATATGACTTCATAAAATAAAGAAAATGAGACTAATAAAGAACCCATTGGAGAGGCTGAACGGTTATGCTTGCAAAGAATTCGTTGGAATATGCGGGTTGCGGCCTTCCATCAAACTGTTCATTGTCGATAATATGGTAGATTTAGTAACGACAGAGCCTGTGGAGGGGAACGGGCTAGTTTGCTGGTTAGGAATTGACTCCTACATGAACTGTAGTTTGAGGTTCGGTACTCTTTCATACGAGCCACAACATCATTCAATAAAGAGGAGATGCCGGGGATAGAACTGAGGATGGCAAGCTCCTGAATGTGCAATTCAAGGGGAAGAGGGAAACATGAAATGGCTGAAATTATCTTGTAAAACAACCTTGCGACCATTGGATGGCAGCATTGGCATGGGAGCTTTACTTCATGACAAGAATGGGTAGGCGTTGGCAATATTTGCCGGTTTTCCTCAAAGACGCCGAGGCTCTTTGCAATAGATAACGGCAATGTGATGAAGTCTAATTTCAGAACACATCTATTTTCGATCAAAAAACAATGTCAATATTCTCAATATGGATGATATATTTATACATCAAAGTGGCACTAAACCTGCAACAAATCTTGCTAAGATAAAGTAATAGTTCAATTCTATCAAAATCACAAGTAGAAACATCAGTTAGTGGCTATGCTAAAACAACTCCTGAAAAGGTTTGAAGATGAACATCAAAAGCAATCTGTTCAACAAACAACATATTTTAAGTTTTTAGCAAAATTGAAAAATCCAATATCTATGCTATTAGTCTAACTCATACCATATCAACGCATGAAAATTTCTCACTTCCGGTAGGGATGGAACCTACCACTTGGACCACCTGCATTCCCATATGCTTTACTACCTCCGTATCCACCAGTACCACCACCAGTGCTGCTGCCATAGCTTTTCCCATTGCCATATCCTCCACTACTGCCGGCATTTCCAAAGCCTCTACCGCCATCATATCCACCAACATTGTATCCTTTACCTAGACCATAACCAGCAGTTCCACTATAACCAACTGGAGCCCCATAGGCACCGCCCCCATACGCACCACCACTATACATTGGTCCACCAAATCCATAACCATAGCCATATCCACCATAGCCTGGATAAAATCCTGTAGCACCTGCACCATAATTTCCAGCAAAGTTTCCATAACCACCGTAGCCGCCATATCCACCATAATTACCACCATAGCCTCTACCCGTCTTACCACTGTATCCACCTCTAAAACCTTCTGAACTACTACCATAGTTACCAGCAGATCTTGAACTACTACCCCTCCCGCGGAAACGACCTTCAGTTGAATGATCGAAACCAAATCTTTTTGGCTCAGCCCTCTTTATCTCAACCTGCATTGTTTTACATTAAAGGCCTAGGTCACAAAAGTATTCCAAAGAGCAAGAATATGTAGCAAATTTGTCAACTCACTTCTTTGCCATTAAGTTCGTGCATTCGACCATCAGAAAAGATCTTATCAACAGAATCTTCATTGTCAAAGGTTACAAAGCCAAAACCTCGGGACCGACCAGTGTTGTGATCCATCATAATTTGGTGCTCCACAATGTTACCATAAGAAGAAAAATACTCCTTTAACTCATCTGCAATATAATTTGCAAATCATTTGGTTAGCTGGATAAGATCTTAATTTTCTATCAAAAGGAAGTGAAATAAATGAAGATAAGCAACATTACCTTCATGTAATGTCAGTGGAAGACCACCGACAAATATTTTTTTTGTTTTCACACTCCTCTAACCTGCATGTCCTCTCTAGGGACTGTTCTCTTCACTTCCACCTGGCAACAAGTTCAAATAAAATTCACCAGCCCAATTCTCTTCCATAATGGAGCAAAAGAAGAACTGATAATAAATAGGTTAAAGAAATTCCTACCACTCTTCCATCAATGACATGTTCTTCCAGCAAAACCTTATCAGCAACTTCTGGATCAGCAAATGTGATGAATCCAAAGCCACGTGGTCTTCCAGAGATTCTATCCAACATTATCACTGAATCTGTAATTTCTCCGAACTTGCTGAAGTACCTGCTGAATGATTCTGAAAGGAGAAGCCAAAACAAATCACAGAGAAATTACTTTGAATAATAAACACCAGAAACTTGAAACACTGTGGTACAGTCCAAGCCAAATACAATATGCACAAGGAGATGAACATGCAAAGATATCTCAACAGTCAAAGAAGTCTTTAATCATCCATCAGCTGTGCTTTAATTATTAGGAGAAGGGAAGGACATAAAATAGTTATGTGACAAAGTAAACGAAGGGGAACACACATGTTGTACAAGTAATATGAGGTACAACTCATCAAGCAATTCGTTCTTTTCTTTTCTACTTATGCAAATATGGATACTGTAAATCGCCCCTTTCCTTCAAGACAAACATTTCACCAGAACTAGAGCTTGAATCAACCAAGAAAAAGGATTTTGTAGATACATTGAATTGATGATTACTAACCATCTTATTCAGAAAGATCAATACATTTACAGATATTTTCAACTTGATGCCCTTCGGTGTAAACAGGAACAAATACTAGTCACACTTAGTGGAGGTCAAATTTCTATTCCATATTCATATAATTCTCTGATCTGAGAAAACAGAAATGTATAGCCATTCAAATTGTTATTTACTAGATGCAATATATGGTGGCAACTAGAGAAAAGTTCAATATTATTCCTTCTAATAACAACTGAAGGCATCTCACAGTTGTTGGAACAGAAGGATCTTATAATAGTTGGAAGCATCTGATAAGTGATGTACATCAAGATCTTTAAAAAAAAATTCTTAGAATACTGAACACATTTTGACATTTAGATATGATACTGCATGACACTAGCAACAATTTATTACCACCATCCACTTTGATACCAGTCATACATGTACATCTATTAATACATTGGTAAGTGCACAAATCCGACTAATACATTAAATCCACCTCCTTATTCGAGGTTCATTGGAAGATAATTAATAGGAGTTTCAATATTCAATGACCATTTCCATGATTCCTCTGTTCACTCGATTGTGTCAATCACCCCCTGATTGAGAAAGATTAGCCACCAAACCAATGCTGTTGTCTTCTCCATAGTAAAGAATAGGTTCAAACAAGACACTATAACTGGAGGTAATTAATTTGGTATGCATTTTTCCCCTGAGACAACTGTTTCTTCCGACAATGAAAACCCAAACTAAATCACAGCCATTAAATAAATAATCTATAGTCTTGTAATAATAAAAAAGAAAGTCTCTCATCCTTTTGGAGGAGTTGACCTTTAGTTCTTTTGGAATTTTTGGAGAAAATGTCAATAACATGCCATTGAAGCTCCTTGAGCTCATTATGTAGCATGACTGGTTAAAAAAAGATTCTTCAGATGTAAATAAGTGCAATATTGAATGTGTTATTGATGGATGGCCTTGAGGAATCTCTACGAGTACTGGATAAAAATCTTGTATGAAATGTTGGACATGTCTCCTCAATTAAGTCAATTCTTCAATCTCACAGTACAAAAATCTCTTCCACAAGTATTCATCGACATTTTGAACACAACCAGCCATGATGACCAAAGACCAAAGATCTCATACTAAGTGTACATCAGGTTGAATAAAGAAACTAAGCTAAAGATCAAATAGATTGCTACCCAGGTAGAAATACCCAATGAATGCGGAGTTAAGAAACTCGTCACTCAATGGAATCCACCAAAGAGGTACATTGTTTTCTAAGAGAATGACAACTTATCAAATAAACAGAGACTTAACATTCAAACTTTTAAAAGTTGTCTTTCAAAATACAATTTAAGACTAACATTTATACTAGTAAGAGCATGCTATTTAATGTGCATAAATGTACTCCACTAATACATTAGTACGAGTACGTGAATCTTATGAACACATAATATTCATCTCCTCATTTGAAGTGAATGGGAAGATAATTAGTGTGCAGTATCAATTATAGTGAACCCTTTCTAAAACTGATTTTTAAGGTCACTAATTCATGTTTCTCTTTAACCATCCTCTAAAATCAGTATCTTATGTGAAACTAAAGATTTACATTCAGATGCATCAAGTGGACAATTAAATACGTGATGTTTCAATGTTTCTCTCAAGCAACTTATGAGCTAAGAAGGCTGATGCCCAATACCAGAAAAGATAATCGTTTCCATGGTTTCTGTGCATATCATTAATATCTGATTGTAGTACATGCAATAAGCAATTAATTATTTTTCCATCTCAAAATCCTCAATAAGCAAATGATCTTTTTCTTTGAGTAAAATCCTTCATCCTCTCAACAACCAAGATAAAATATTTTCTCAGAATCAATAAAACCAATTGTGCCAACTCTAACTTATCCCTTCAAGGAATATCTTTAACTCTCCAAAAACTAGAGCTTGTCTTTTCTCCTACATCAAAATTTTAATCTGAAGAAAGAGAAATACAAACAAGATCAGAAAGATGTATGTTTAGAATGAAATTAGAACATAAACTCACACAGTCCTCGGGTTATGATATGATAACCAAGATAAACTTGAATAATTAGAAATGTCAAAGAAGCTCCATGCAGTATAAATCAATGCACTTGTAATTCTAGTCGTTTAAGAATGCATTTAACATTTCAGAACAAAAAAGGTAGCTTCCTAACACTGGATCTCAAAATTTTAATACGGACAGAGGGGCAGACCTCAGATTTTCAAAAGGAAAGTACAAGAGATTTCAAGAGGGAGACTGCCAAAACAAATGCAACCTCTTCCTAAAGTCAATTTATTATCATGGTCTACACAATTTGAAAAACACAAAAAGGCAGCAATCTGCTTGCCTAAAACAATGGATCAAAAATAAATGGTAAATGAAATGCAATTTACAAGGCAATTTCCCAAGGTTATTGTTCTTTATTAGTTTTAGACCCAGAAAAAAAATGAAAAATGATTTGATAAACCAAAATAGAAGGAAATCAAACAAATTGAAGTTGAAAAATTGTGTTCCCATGGAAACACCAGGATGATAACATTTTTTATCTCAAGTTCAATCAGTGCAAAGTTAAGAAAATTATAGCCATCCAACACCAATATTCATTCCATATTTAGCAGCATTTCCATGACATATCATGTAATGTGCAGGATCTTGGTAATCATAGAACAGCCTAGAGATTTACCCATTAATAACAAAGCATCTAAATACAAAGAAACCCACAACCCGAGTTGGTGGGGGGAGGGGGGGTTGAGCACACGAGTGAATGCTTGTTTGGAATTCTTTATAAGTTTCTGAAATGAAAATTTGATAGAAATGAGCTTGTGGATAAGGGGTACTAGTTGTGAATCTTACGAAATGTGTTATTATAAAATTAAAGTTTAACCAACTAAAATTATAGGTAAAAGAGATCCAAACAGCACTAAGAACAGAAATAGGCTTACTAAGAAAGAGAACCTCAAAATCAATTATTTTGCAACAATATAGAATGTAATACATTAAACATCAATTTGTTGAACAAAAGAAAAATAGAAGCCTATACATTCTCTCAATCATCTCAACAATCCTACACAATCAAAAGAAGGAAGGTTGCACATTGTACCTTCCGAAGTCTCCCACGCAATGCCTCCAACAAAAAGTTTTCTATCACAAGAAGAGAAAAAAAAAAAACCAAACAGTTACTGCCATTTTCACCGCACTCATATTTCATGGGGATCAAACCCAACCCTTTCACTCCTCATAATACAAACTAAACTAAGCAAAACATTGCAATCTAATATAGAAGCCCTTACGGACCTACGACACACAAACTACACAACTAACCCTGCTGAAAACGACGAATCATGCTTTAAGTCATGACGGGTTGCACTATCAACTACGTTATCATTCGACCCGTAGTTTCGCTCGTAAGGTTGTTCCTCTTCTTGTTCGTATTGGTCCTCATACTGTTGGTGCTCTTCGAGGTCACCATAAGCGGCAACATTTTGTTCAGCTACAACATCATAATCCATTGGTTCTATTCTACCTATCAAACCTGCAAATAAGTAAAGATCACATCTTCTACTCGCCTCATTTGTTTTACCAATTCGGAGGCTGCAATTCTTTTGAAGCCTAAAAATAAGGAAATCCTAAACAAAAACCTGAACCTGATAATTGATTATAACGGACCTGCTAGCTAGCTATTAATTTATACAAGAATGCGAGCGAGTTGAGCCGAGTTGAGTTGAACGAGTCACAATGAGAGGACGATTGCAGAGGAACCCTAGCTCCTTTTCCTGTAGAGAATAATCAAAATTTGATGCGAATGCGGAGTGATATTGTAAGCGAATTTGCACTTTTCATCCCCAATATGTACAGAATGTAAAAAATACACCGTTAACCTTTTTTGAGCACAATACATCCTCAATCTTTCAATTATATAACAAAACTCTTGATTCCCTCCATTCTGAACACTAAATGACGGATTTTCCTTTTATTTAAATAAATAAAAATAAAAATAAAGCAGTAAAAAAAGACAGCAAATTCAGTTTCATAACTTTTAAAAAAGAGTAAATAATTCTCACTTGTTTGAGCTCCATTCTTTTCATAAAAATGCATTTTTGAATAGTGTATTGATGAAAAATGTGTGGTTAAAATAAGAAAAAATTTTAGATTTACATGTAATATTATTTTATTGAAAAATATGTGATTGAAATGATATCAAAATACTGTTTAAAAATATATTTTTTTTCAAATAATGTGGCTCAAACAGGGGCATTAATATAATTAAATACATGTTAACATATTAAAAATGAACTTACAAAAAAATGATTAAATAAAAAATCGATAGCCTGCATAAATTTCCTTTTTTATGTATTATTGTGTATTTAATTGTTTTAAACGAGTTTTATTTGTACATTTGAAAAGTTATGAGACTCCATTTGTAAATTCGACATTTAATTTCCAAAATGGAGGACTTTATGAGTTTTGATATATAATTGAAATGTTGAGAATGAATTATGCTATAACAAAAATTGTGCCCCTATTTGATATATGTTATCTTGGAAAGAATATATTTTTTGATTGATCTGATATGAATATATGGTTGAAAAAATAAATTATTGATGTGATGAAAAAATATTATTTTATTGAATAATGTATAGTTAAAAATAAATAGAAGAATGAGAATGAAAATTATAATGTGTATCAATCTGGCGCTGAATGTAAATTTGTTATGTTTGTAAATGATGTTTTTGAATTAGAGGACACTGATGTTTGTGTAAATCTATAAAGTTGGGCTTGGGCCTCACAAATGGGTCAATCTTTAATGTTTCATTGGTTAGCCCTTAGCACCAATGTACCACAATAATCTGTCAGGAGGGCCACCTTATATTTGGATTATATATGTATTGATGATTCTATGTCAACATATGCACGTGGAGAAGGAGTGGGTATCGTAGGATAGAAGCTATCTAAGCTCCATGAGACTTCAAAAAATCTTTCAAATTCCATAGTATAGCTATTCTTGAATGTGAGATTGAACTTGACAATCTTGGAGTTGGACGGGATAAGGCATTGGCTTTGAATTTTGAATTCATGTTACACCACATGGCTAACGAAAGTGTTAGTATTGAAACCATTGAGAATGGCTATACTATGGAATTTGAAAGATACTTTTGAAGTCTCGTGGAGCTTAGATAGCTTCTATCCTACTATACCCGGTCCTTCTCCATGTGCATATGTTGACATAGAATCATCGATACATATAATTCAGATATGAGGTGGCCCTCCGGACAAGACTACTTCCCTAACCAATACAAAATATGTTATTCATAATCGACGACTGGCATAGTCATGCTATGTGGTGGCTTGTTATTTGAGACATTAATTTCATGTAATTCTGTTGACTCAAATAAACAATTTAATGCATCAAATAACAAGTTGTCACATAAGAATGACTGATACAATCACTAATTATGAATAGCATTACTCAATATAAAAATTAACTACACGGATTCTTGAACCTTCATTGTTTGTGCAATGGAACCATTTGCAGACATGGATTCAAAATTAAAGTACATGCTGACCACAAAGAGAAATGTACATATAAGATGGTAGTTCAAACTCCAGAGTTATTTGCATCTTAGAAATTTGTAGAAGGTACTTCCCGAAAAAGCCAACCTAGCAATAAGTTAACATGTAAGTTCCTAGACGTTGTATCGGTTTACAAAAAACTGACATTAGTTGAAAATTAGTCGTTGTGCCATTAATATAATTATTCGACATTGATTTCCTACAAGCAACCTTCTTCAAGACTCATCTAGGTAGGCCACCGATTTGTCAAAAAATGTCTATATGCTTTGTAACTTCTTTTTATTTATAATATTGATGGATAAGTTACTATTCTAACTACTGTTTATTCATGTTGAATTTTTTTTTTTTTTTTTTTTTTTTTCGGTTAGTATATGAGTTTTATCATTTTGTTTATGGACAAAACTTCTATTGATAAACTAAATTTAACAAAATATGTGTTTTTTAATATTACAATATGAACGCGTTCATGATGTTAAATTATTATTTAGTTGTTATTTACTTATTGATATAATTTTTTACAAATGGAAATATTATGAATCATAGATGATTCGTGTAGATTTTATCGTCGATGGTTCTGATAGTGCTTATATATTCAAATAGAATAATCTACAGCTAGGGGTGGGCAAAAATCCGACCAATCCGATCAACCCGACCAACCCAACCCAAACCGATCGATTTGGATTGATTTTTTAAGTTCAATTGGATTGGGTTGAGTTGAAAATTTGAATTTAAGGTTGGGTTGGGTTGGGTTGGGTCTTGGGTTATGAATTAAAACCCAATCCAACCCAACCCAACCCAACCCAACCCAACCCGATAAATTAAAAAAATTAATATCTAAGATAAAAAAAAAAATTAAATAGACATAATAGTAAAGATAAGATAATGACTTATATATATAATATATAAATGTCAATTTTCTTCACATAGACCGATTCACATGAACACTATTTAAAATGCAATGTCATTTGACGTTAAAATAAAAATTAAAGACATGATAATGAAGTGATTGAATTTCAAAAAATTGTAAAAAAAAAAAAATGCTTCTTAAATTTTAAACTTATTTATACATTATTTTTAGAAAGAATTCCTTATATGTGTGTTTAAAAAGCGTAGATTTTCAAGTAATTTCAAATTCTAAAATTATCCAAATTTAACAAATAAATCGAATCTAACTTTGATTGGGCCGAAACCCAAACCGACCAACCCAACCCAACCCAAACCGATTAAAATCGGTTTGGATTGGGTTGGGTTTAGATCGGTTTGGGTTGGGTTGGGTTGGGTTCGGTTCGGTTTAAATCAATAATTGGGTTGGGTTGGATCGATTTTTTTCCAACTCAAATCCAACCCAACTTGATCGGTTTGATAAAAAATCGACCCAACCCAATCCACACCCACCCCTATCTACAGCAATAGCATGAGTTATCACCAAATCACCTTCTTTAACCATTACTAGCAACAATATCATCAATGATGTCTTTGGCAATCACCGATAATGTTTCAGTTGTTGATCGACGATGAAGAAACTATTAGTGTACTAACAAAATCTTAATATTTCTTCATTTTTCAATATAGCATACTGAAATTATAATTCATCCGGAGCTTTAGATATCTTCTTTTCATTTAAAATATTGATACCGCTCAAAATTCCATTGTCAATGTATAATTTTTAATTTGTTGTTATTTATTCCCACTCAAAATTCCATTGTTAGTATATAATTTTAATTTCTTTATTTATAGAAATTTCTATCGATAAATTAAATTTGACAAAAATATTTGCATTTTAATATTACAATTTGAAATATATTTTCGCAGAATAAAGGGGCTCGCTTTGGCCGTTAAGATTAGGTAACATGTTCCCTATAATGTTAAATATCATTTAATTGTTATTTAACTACTAATAGAAATTTTTGAACGAATATTAATTTTTTTATTTTTTCTATTTATTGACAATAATTTATAGATAATTACACTTGTTGATTAAGCTACCATGAAAAAAAAAAAAAAAAAACTAAACTGTTAATCTTAAATGATTATTTTGTTATCAATAAACTTTTGTGGTGATAGTATATTTTTTTATTAAAGTTTTTTCTCAACCTTACAAGTTACAATAATAATATTTTTTTATTTTTAGTAATTTATTTTCCAACAGAATTTCTCAAAGTAAATTAAATTTATGAGTATAAGTTTTATTTATTATTACAGCCGAAAATGCTAACTTAGGAAATCAGTAAAAATTATTCGAAGAGAAAGTTCTAAATATTTGGGGCCATTGCCTCATTTTCCTTTATTTATAAATTAAAAATAAAACTTGAAATAAATATATATCTGTTAATCAAAATTAATAACAATTAAATTACTTACGTTGAACTAACATATATATGTCTTATCATCGAAATATGTAATTTTCATATTTTTAAGTACAACAATTAAGCCACACATGGTTACACGAGGAATTGCATAGAAAGTATGTTGGAAGACAAAGTGTTACCATGCACCAAAGATCATGTTTAGCTCCGGGGTGGTTGTCTAATGCATTTGGGCGGCCAGAGGGCAAAATGCACGTATCTGTACGTATGTCCAATAGCTATCTCAAGCTAGCGGTTGACAGTCGCCCAAGCCCCCTGGGCGCCTGCCTGAAGCTTGTGGGATGGTGCCCACGATAGTTTTAAGAACAAATGCTTTGGTACCCTATTCATGTATTGTTCAATTTTTTTGTATCTTTTCACCCTAATTCAATTATATAACTTACAGTACATAAAGTTGCGACTTTAATGGAACATTATAACTCTTGGGAGGGAAGAGTTGGAAACAAATATATAAATAGATTCATGAATCATTTGTGAAATAACAATGCTCGACCCAACTAATACGTAGAGCGAAAGTGAATACGTGTTTTATGAGGAATTTAATTTATATCAATATTTAATGCAACAAGTCACAATAAATATTTAATCACGTTGAATTCACATGTCTAAACCTAGATGATCAGTTAAGCAGGTTGTAATTTGCGAAAAGTAAACAACACGAATGAATTGATGACGGAGAAAAATTCCTTGCAGGATTATAAAACTCCTGACCCAAGCCAGTAAAATTTACTATAAACGATAAAACTTATAATACGGTCCAAACTTGACTAACTCTTACTACTCTTTGATCTCATATCTGAGGAACTCCTTGATTGCGTGCTCTAGTACTAACTCCCAAACTCTGAAATCGTCTATCTCCTGTGAATCTTCAGGAACTTGTTCTCCTACAACAGGAACTCTGATCACTTTCATTGATCTTCAAAACTCTAATAGATAATATGAAAATGGGCGTTTTGGTGTTTTGATAATATGGATTTGATATTTTTCAATGTGTGGTTGAATCAAGAAAAGATTGGAAATTGATATTTGATCTTTAAGATGTGTTTTCTCTTGTAAAATATCATTCAACCCAACTTTTACGTGAACTAGAGCTTGGGTATTTATAATTTAGAGAGTTTAGGGTGGTATATGACAGATAAAACTATTGAAAATCACAAACTCGGTTTTTCAGGATAAACAACCCGATTGAGCACCAGGTTAGCGTTGAGCAGGCTACAGCTTCTCTGTTTTGAATGCTTGAGCATCAGTTTAGCGGCATGCTAACATTATTCTAGCTACTTTATCTCCTTGTTCCATCTTTGATCATTAGGACTCCTAGTTCACCTCTACTACCTACCCATTGACAATTTGACTTTTACAACTTCAATATAACTTTAATTTTGTCTACAGAAACGCCAATAACTACAAAATCTAACAATTTGAATATGATGAAAAAAAATATAAGAAATCAGTCTTCTTCCTAAAATTATTTTCTCCACTTTGCAAATTGAACTCTCATATTAGTTTCTCTTCAAGTTTGGTCTGTATTTTGTTCAGAAATACAAAATACGAGCCTCTCAAATGGTGATTTCTTCCTCCTTTTGTGTTTGGGGTTGTTTTCATTTGTTCATGATATAAATACCAATATAATGATTCCATTATATCCTGGAGGCGTTTTGCTTTCCCATGTGCATCACCAGTAGTGGTAGAAAATATTGTCTTAAGACAGTAACTAATACGTGCCTTGCAATATACCACAGAGTTATTTTCAAGTCATTGTGAAACATCTTCATCAATGGATCAGGTCTGAACATTTATATACATGATACATGTGTTGCTATTTCTCCAACTTTTTCACCATTTTTTCCCCGTCTATTGCGAATCCACGGAAACAAAGTACTGAGTTAGAGAGACAAAATGAAATAGTTCTTCTTTCTTAAAATTATGTGAACATGTCTTCTTCTTTTTTTTGTCAAAATTTCAATACATCGTTGCTCTTATTCTTCCTCACTTCACGGATTTCTCCCTGTTATAAATTAGAATCAACAATTCCCTATCTACAGATTTTATACAGGATGTTGATGTGGCAACATCCTGTCCATTTGCATTTTATCTGGGTTCAAGTGTATTTTAATCATGTCCATTAAATTTGAATTTCTCTATCAATTCTGTATAAATTCACTGTACCCATAACACTATTCAATTAAAATTATAAGGTTTAACTGAAAATACTCTCATAAATCATAATCATCTTTGAATGAAACTTCTCTCAATATTAGAATGGAAGTTATTGTCGCCAAAAAACATAAGTTTCATCTACCGGGCACCAACCATAAACTACTGCATTAGATCACACCAATTTTGGTGCAATTTGGCGTAACCTCGGTTACACCAATTTTTTTTTTTTTTTTTAAAATCATTTAAATTAATTAAAAATTATATTATTATTAAAAATTTTGAATTAAAATTTATATTTAGTGAACTAAAATATTTCATTTATTAATAAATTAGAAAAAAAAACATTAAGCAAAATACCACAATTAAAAAAATACATTGAATTTAAAAATAATTATTACTTATTATTTGATTAGAATTTAAAAATAAATGTTAAATATAAATAACCAACACATTAAAATAATTATAAAAAATTAAAATATATTAATTAAAAATGATTTAAATGGAACAAATATTTATTGTAAAGGGGGAGAGGGCAAAATGGAAATAATTGAAAAACTTCAAATTTGGTATTTGATGTAACACTATTCATTACACCATATTTGTCATACCATTGGAGAACATTTTACACTTGCTATCGCAATGGATATGGTCTGAAATGCTATATGATAGGCTTTCCGTATTATCTGTTCACCATTTTATGAATGAAGAGAAAAATAGTTAAATCAAAATTTCAATTATAAATAAAAAATAACTTACAATTAAATAATTTATTTTTAAGTAAAAATCACTTATAAAAAAAGATGCAATAATAAGCAAAAAAAAAAAAAAAAAAAAAAAAACTCATAAGTATAAAATTCATTTTTAGTAAAAAATTAAAAATATATAAGTAATAAAAAAATAGTTAGAAGTGATAATTTGCATATAAGTAAGAAATTCAATTATAAGTACAAATTTGTGTTTAAATAGAAAATTATTTATGAGTAAAAAATCATTTATAAGTTATAAAATTATAGATGAAGAGAAGAAAATGAAAATAATAATAATAAAAATAAAAAATAAGAGATGAAAATGGAAAGAGTCAATAGCATTTTTATATATTATCGAAAATCAAAATATTATATTTATAAGATAGAATTAGGGTTGCAGGGATATAATTATTATTCGATAGTATTTAATTTATAACAAATTACTTATTAGTAGAAAAATCACGTATAAGTAAAAATATAACTTTTATATGGAGAATACTCATAAGTAAAATATAATTTATAATTAAAAAAGTAACTAATAAGTCATAAATACGGGAAAAAAATTATTTATCAGGAAAAATAAACAAATAATTAAAAAAAATTAGTTATAACTAAAATTTACTTACAAACAATAAAATCACTTATGAGTAAATTTACGTATAAGTAAGAAAAATTATTTGTAAATAAATAATTGTAAAAAAAAAAATTTAAATACTTGTATAGCCCATGTTTGAAAGTAATTATTTAAAAATCACTTTAAAAAAAATTATTTTTCACGTTTTCATTTAACTTTTTTTTTTTTATGTTCAATTACACATTTTTCAAAAATATCACTTTCACACTAACACAAAGTATAATACCAACAATATATTAGAATACTCCACGCTTATTTACTCTAATTCAATCCCACCTAATCCTATTATTCTTAATCCTATAAAATGTACCGAATATATATATGCTTGTATACGTTTATTGTAGTTCCAATTTTTTTGATTATACATTCGAATGAAACCACAAATACTATTCATTTGTTCACCACTCATTTTTACTAATTTATTAATTATTCACAAACTGAATAGATTTATTAAATCTCTGGTTGATTTTCTTAAAAATTATATTTTGATGAAAATTAATGAAATATGTAGTTTAAAGTTGTGGATACCATGTATGTGTGGTTAAAATTTATTTTTTATTTACTTAAATTTTTATCAATTTCTTTAGTTAAACCAAATATGGGCTAAAGCTAAAAATTCTACAAGTAGGCCCAATATCAGTTTAACCTAGAAAATTGGGCTTCTAATAGAATTTGGCCTTGGTTCTTAAGCCTCTTTAATTTAGTTAAAAAATAGATTTTCAGTGGATCGTGATTGAAAAATTAATAAAAATTGTCAGTCTTACAAAAATGTATAGTTGAAAATGAGTATAAAGAAAAATTAATTTTAGAAAATGAGGACTAAATAAAGACTCGAAAACTTTTAATAGAAATCTAATCCAATCCAAGTAAAATTTATTGTTGTATTCCTGTGGTTGTGCACGTATAAGTGATTCTAAGACAACTTCTGAGAGCCAAAGTTACGAACGAAGTGAGTTCAATACCGATTCTTGAAAGACCAACTTTTCTCAACTTTAAATATTTGATTACTATATTTTGTTCTTGAGATTTTGTTATATGGAGTTATTAAAAAAAAATTGTACACAAATCATAATTTTCCTGAATAAACTAAAGTAGTAGTGTGTGATTTATGCATAAATGATTTGTGTTATGATCTCTATAGTTCACGTGGATGTGGAAAATTAAGTTAAAACTTTATAAACCCCTATTTGGTAACTATTTTTTTTGAACTGCATTTTTTTCTCTTCTTTTCAATAAAATAATATTACACGTAAACTCAAAAATTTTCCTTAATTTTTAACCACACATTCTCCATTAATCAACTATTTAAAAATGCATTTTCTTTCAAAAAAAAGACTACAAAACAGGGCTAAATGAGTTTAGGAGTTCAGTTCATCACGTGGCCTAGGACTTGAATTATTGATTGTGTCATAAAGAGACTCATGCCTAGATCTCGTCCAGTTTTCGCTTATGAAGGTGCCCGCATAGTGCCTGTGTAGTTAGGCTCCGGAGACCACGCTGATAGGAGGTTTGAACTAGAGTAATTCAAACGAAGAATAGTAGACTTATGTGAGCGAGATAATCTCTAGATGCGAAGAATAGATTTTGACAATAATATATTTTACGTGCTTTTTGTAAAGGTTTGATATTTCATCTTAAAAGGTCAATTTTGTTAAAAAGAATAGTTCAAATCCTTTATAAATTGACTATATTTTCATCTTTATTCAATGTGGAATTATATTTCTTTAACATGCCCCCACAAGATGGTGACTCATTTGAGCAGACCAATTTTGAAATTCGTATGCTCATTTTTTGAGTCTTAATCGAATCGAATAGTTCATTGGAACTTAATGAACTCTGATACCATATTAAGCCTTAAGGTTCTATCTTAAAAGATCAACCTTGTTAAGAGGAGTAGCACAATACTTTATAAATTGGTCTATGTTTTCATCTTTATTCGATGTGAGATTATATCCCTTAACATGCCCCCACAAGATGGTGGTTCGTTTGAGCAGACCAATCTTGAAATTCGTATGCTCTTTTTTTTTATCTTAATCGGATTGAATCGCTCGTTGGAATTTAATGAACTCTGATACCATGCAAAGGTTTGAAGTTTCATCTTAAAAGATCAACCTTATTAAAAGGAGTAACACAAACTCTCTATAAATTGGTCTATATTTTCATTTTTATTTGATATAAGATTATATCACTTTAACACCCTTTCTAGCGAATATTACAATCCTTTTCCAAGATTTGGAGGAAGGTAGAATAATCGACCCAAAAGGACACTTTTCACTGGTGTGTTTGTAGTGTCGATTGTCTTTAAACAAACTACTTGAATCTTTCTTATCTTTGTAAGTTCCGTATCCATTTTGACTATGAATACAAAACTTTAGCATCTCAAATAGCTACTTTGAGACTTTTACTAAACCCTATGTGAATTTTTAAAATTAGTAGGTGGGATATGTCTGTGAAGTACCTGGTCATTTTCAATCTCATTGAAATAATTCTCTTTGATAGAGACTCCTCTAGAAAAGATTAAAAACTTGGAAAAAGTTGAATTTTACATTGAGCCGGCGAAATGATAGAATGATATTGTCCTTTTAAATTCACTATATAAGAAAGAAATTGCCAGGAACCTTCCTTTTCCGTATTTTCTTGAGCCGCCTCTGTTTGACTTGAATGTGGTCTTTGTAGGTGAGATTCTCTTTCCACCGTATTTTTACCGGAAAAATGCTATTTGTACATTGGGTGTGATCGCATGAGTGATCGCATGTGAGTGTGCGGGACCCATGTGAATAAAATAATATTTCCTCGCATGTGAGTGTGCGATCATCCCTGCGGTCACCCATGATATTTTTGTAACATCCCTCTTTTTACCGAGAGTAATAAGTTTTCATATCCCGTCTTATGAAAACCCTTTTCATTTCTCTTTGCCACGGATCTTATGGACACTTGTATTTCAACCTTGCACGTCAAACACGGGATCCACCGATTTGATTATAAACTTGCATCCGTTATGTGCATAGCCTTGGAATGGTAAGAGAAGTTGCGTTTTAGAATGAGTTTGGAATATATACCATTTTGTTCGATGATCCGTAGTCACTATAGATAGTTATATAGTCGAATAACCTATTGATTTGTAGCGTATAGGCAAGTATTCTAACTGGCATTGAGAATTCCAAGTCAAAAGATGTTTCACGTGCATTTCATTTTCATGCTTTTTGGTTCTTTATCTTGTATTGGTGTGTCTTTTTATGTTTGATTTATGAGTGATGCTATTCGTAGTGAAAACTATTGGTAGTCGTTCTACGTGATTTGCGTGATATACATGTGACGATTTGTGATTTGATGTTAGTTTTCACTATAAATAGCATTATTCTTGATTTATTTGTGAAATAAAATAGATTAAGCTTGTGCAAATTCATGTATTGAAAGTTCTTATAGTGTTTGGTAGGTCCATTGATTTCTCAATCAATCTATGTTTGATTTATGAGTGATGCTATTCGTAGTGAAAATTATTGGTAGTCATTCTACATGATTTACGTGATATATATGTGACGATTTGTGATTTGATGTTAGTTTTCACTATGAATAGCATTATTCTTGATTTATTCGTGAAATAAAATAGATTAAGCTTGTGCAAATTCATATATTGAAAGTTCTTATGGTGTTTGGTAGGTCCACACTGATTTCTCAATCAATTAGGAATAGAAATAGAATGGACCATGTGCTTCTGGTCTATGGCACCTCGTGAACACCAACAAGATTTATCCCCACCTTGACCCTCGTGGTTTTAAATTGCATAAAAAAACTCTCAAGGATGGTAGTGAACAAGAGGGAGATTGTGGGACCATATATACGCGTGTGCGCGTCAACATACACAATTGTCCAATATATATATATCACGGGTTATAATATTCTTCTCTAGGTAGGAATGTGAAATCTATTGAGAATATCATTTTATATAGTTGAATTTCAAGCTCTTAGACAGTTAAAAAAAAAAAAAAAAAACTTTCTTTGAATTGATAACATTCTCGGCCAATATCAATTTGTTTTCCCTTCTATATAGCATTCATAATAACTTGACGATTTGCCACTATATTGTCTTTTTGAAAAATATGAGAGAAATTGATAAGTGTATCATCATGATCTTTGAGTTTAGTTAATACCTTAGTAATACTTCTTTGAATTTGGTGGTTTGCGAATAATTGATACTGAGTAGATAAACGAACTTTTAGCTTGAGAATATTATTTTATATAGTTGAATTTCAAGCTCTTAGATAGTTTTAAAAAAAGTTACTTTCTTTGAATTGATAACATTCTCGGCCAATATCAATTTGTTTCCCTTCTATATAGCATTCATAATTACTCGACGATATGCCACTATATTGTCTTTTCGTAAAATACAAGAAATTGATAAGTGTATCATCATGATCTTTGAATTTAGTTAATACCTTAGTAATACTTCTTTGAATTTGGTGGCTTGGGAATAATTGATACTAATTAGATAAACGAACTTTTAGCTTGAGAAACCATTTTATATAGTTGAATTTTACGCTCTTAGATAGAGAAAAATAATACTTTCTTTGAATTGATAACATCCTCAGCCAATATCAATTTGTTTTCCTCCTATATAGCATTCATAATAACTCGACGATTTGCCACCGTACTGTCTTTTTGACAAATTAATACGAGAGATTGATAAGTGTATAATCATGATCTTTGAATTTAGTTAATACCTTAGTAATACTTCTTTGAATTTGGTGGCTTGCGAATAGCTGATATTGATTAGACAAACGAACTTTTAGCTTGAAAATCCATTTTACATCGTTGAATTTTACGATCTTAGACAGAAAAATAACAATGTCCTAAAAAATTTAGCATGATAATTGTAGGTAGAAAAAGCAAACGGTAAGGTTCTTTTCCACTCTTTGTGTTCACATTGATGACATTTCATCTCCATATTTTCCATTCCTATGCTCTTTTTGTGGGTCCCAAATACCGATCTTGATTGCAGCATATATAGTACATCCAATTATTTTATCTATCTTATAAAAAGTAGCTTAATTTTATTTTTTCTTTCCAAGATGGTCCCTAGACTCTTTGGTCTAATTCGGTTAGCGATTTTTCGAAACTGAGCTTGCTTAAGGAACTCACTCGACCTCGATTAAATAGGTACGAGTTCAGTGTGACATTCACTAGCAATATATGTCAAATTTGTTGTGTTCCTATTGACAAAAATAGAGATTTACATGTTTTTTTCCTTTTTTTTTTTAATGACGGAGGAACCCGCAGCCACTTTCCTTCGGGAGCGCACTGGATAAACCCTCAGGTTAACGTAACAGTCTACAAATCACGTCAACCAAGTTATCCACACTAGACAAACTAGGTGCGATACATGTTTTTCTCCTTCTTATTGTTAGCAGGTTTTGGGCGACCCTCAATTTTACTACTAATATGGTGGATCAAAGAAGATATTACGATTGAAAGATTACCTAGCTAATTTAATTAAATTAAGAGACACATAAATCTAGACGTAAGATTCACCCTCAATGCATATCAATTAATCATGTGATTAATAATTACAATATTGGCATACTTGTTTCATTATTTATTGAAGTATGTATGGTTAAGTTAAATATTTACAAGTAAATTTTTATATTTTACACATATTTGGACGTATTATTATTTTTATTTCTATGTAAAAAAAAATTAAAAAAGTTACAGTAAGAGTGTAGAAGATAATTTACTTTAAAGCAAGTATCATAATTATTGTTTTCAACTATGATCAACAAAATTTTAATTTAATTTTGAAATTGACTTGTTCACTTATAATTAAACCTACTTATGAAGCTTAGCCAAACATGCAATTAAACTACACTTCTTAAGATTTTAAAGAGATTTGCAGTAATTTTTAATTGGGTTGTAAGAGCAAGTTCAGACTTGGGTTTGAGCAAGATCCCATTTTCAAATTTCAAAAAATTAAATCAATGAAGAATAAACAGGATAATGACAAACCAAAACCATTACTTTTTAATTTTATTTAATATATTTCAAGTCATTACTCGATAATAATAATAATAATAATAATAATAATAATAATAATAATTGGTCGACTGAGCAGATCCATATGCAGACCAAATAATTAATTCCTGCACACATGGCTAACAGGAAGAGGATAAAAATATTGGTCATTATTTTATTTTCTTCAATCATATTTTATTATATTTCTCGTTCTAACTTCTATAATATTCATATGTTGCTTATGGCATATTGTACATAGTATTGGTTACAGTCTAATACTATTCAATTATATATTTGAACACTTATGTACTTTAAAATTCATCTCAATTTAAATCGTATATCACATGGAACTATCGTTTTTAATTTAGTGAGATATTCAAGAATCTAGACTGTGATTTTGCTATGATGAAAACTAAGTGAATTTGAGGACTACGGACTGCCCATAAATTTAAACTAATTTAGAAATTTGTTGATTTGATGACATAACAACATCAACAATCAAATTCTTCAACTCAAATAGTTAACTTTCATTCGTGAAGGTAATTCAAAGGTGCCTTATGCCAACGCAGTGAGATTTTTGATGTATACAATGGTGTGCACAAGACCAGATTTAGCACATGCAGTCAATGTGGTAAGCAAGTACATGGCTAATCTTGATAGAAAGTATTGGAGAGCTCGTAAAATGGTTTTTTAGGTACTTGAGAGGTATAATGGAGTGTGTGATCTTGTTTGAGAGACAATAAAATGATGTATCGGTTCAAAGATACGTAGATGCAGATTACGTAGACGACTTGGATGACAAAAGGTCCCATACATGTTATGTTTTCATACTCGCATGTGGGCTTATATGTTGGAGATCAATGGTGCAGTCACTTGTGGCATTATTCACAACTAAAGCAGAGTACATGGCGACAACTGAGGTAGTCAAGGAATTATTGTGGTCGAGAGGGATTGTTAGAGAACTTGGGATTAAGCAAAATGGAATGAAGTTGTACTATGATAGTAAGAGTGTCATCTTCTTAGCGAAGAATCAGATTTATTATACAAGAACCAAGCACATTGATGTGAGATTTCACAAGATAAGGGAGTTGATTACTTTAGGAGAACTGTTGCTAGATAAGGTGTATACCTAAAAAAATGTAGCATCCATTGTGACAGGTTCAAGCATTGCTTGAACTTGATTAACATCTCTAGGTCCAACCTATTGGTCCCAGATGGTGTGTTTTCTAGGTTATGTTTTTCTTCTAAGGGGTCAATATTCGCCAATGTGGATATTGTTGTGTATGTGGCTCATATAGAGTGGAACAGAGATTTATTACGATACATGGAGTATTTTCCTGTATAGCCTTAAAATCTTGTATAAGCTTGGGCTAGAATTAGTATCAATACTAATGATGTAACCCTATTATTTATACTGAATAAAATTAACTCCGCTTCACTGCTCTTGGATGTAGGCACATCGTCGAACCATGTAAATATTTATATTGATTTTTTTCTTTCATCTCTTTATTATTGTGCATAAAAATCCAACATATACAACAATTGTTTCTGCATTATGACTAGAACCCTCATTTTTCTGGATACACATCACATAAATAACCCGGCCCCTACCACCTATAGTTAGTTTTAAACAAGTTTCTTTTGAAGTAGATACCCGATTGTCAAGTATGACTCATAACAATATATTTTCGAGGGCATGATGATTCTTTCACCATTTGGGGCATATCAACCTTGACATGGACTTATCTGTCTTTTCTAATCCTTACAGAAAGCAAGAAGAAATTAATTTTTGACAATTGCTCAATTTACGGTTCCTTTATTTCATCTTCAATAACATAACAAGTAATTTGTCTCTGGATTGTCGAAACAAGTGAAAAAGACATGGGCTTGTTTATTTCAGGATTAGGCAGGCTCGTTTTCTTTGATGTTCTAATCTACACAAATGTCGGAAATTTCTGCTGGTAAAATTGAGATTTACTGATAATGGAACGAAAAGGGAAGCAAAAAATTATAACTTTTAAATTGTAAGTTTGTCCTTAATCAATGACTCAATCATATAGACTGTAATATTTTAGAAAGTTGATAAACGGGTCTACTGGAAAGAGACTAGTTCACTGCAAAATAATTCATATCAATGTCACTTTCTTTATATTCAAATCGAGTTCTCTTTTATAAATGGTTGCTTTCTTGAATTACTTTATTATACGGTGCGCAGTGGAACAAAAAATAAATAATTAAAACTTTTCATAAAGTTGAGTTAAATTTTACAATAAAGAAATATCAGACTTTTCTGGGTCGTGAGAAGAAAACAGAAGTAAAGACAGAAAGTGCACGTCAGAGTTTGCAGGAGTAGTAGTATGGCTGTGTTTTTTATTTTTATTTTTTTGTAAAGGATGGAGGATTATACAGGGCTTTCTTCTCATCCACATAGAGCTCTGTATCTCTCTATTTCTATATCTACATCTCTATCTCTCTCTCTCTCTCTCACACACACACTCTCTAAAGAAGAGGTTTTGTGTATTTGTTGTTATATGCATGTTCTCATAAGTGTTGATTTTTCTTAGTTTTTTTGGCAAGAAAAGGTGAAAAACAATTGAATCATGAAGTTTTGTTATTTGAAGGAAAAAAAATGAAAATTTGTATTGTCTCCTGGGGTGATGCCAAAGAGGGAAGAAGAAGAAGAAGAAGCCATAATCAAGAACGAAAAATAAGTGCTTATTCACCTCACTTTGTCCAGTTTTAACCAACTTTATCCTTTTTCTAGGTGTGTAGTTTTGTCTTTAAACTCAAATATCCTGTCTTTATTTTCAAGAAAAAGTTAAGATCTGATGCTTCATCTACTTAGATTTTTACCCTTTTGCTGATGTTTTCTTGCAGTGGGAGATGATGAAAGGTTTAACAATCCAACAATCACATCCTCTTTGTTGACGAAAACATGTCAAATTTGACTTCAGCCTCGGGTGAAGCCAGCGTTTCTTCTTCGACTAATAAAAATGATAATGGTATCATCTACCCACCTCAGTATTTTCCTCATATAACTGATCAGTCTCAGCCTCAAACAGTGAAGAAAAGGAGAAATCAACCAGGCAATCCAGGTTAGTTTAATTTATTATTTTATCGATAAGTAACTTTTTTTGGGGAAAAGTTAATAATCTTGGTGGTTTTGGAGTAGATCCTGGTGCAGAGGTGATAGCTTTATCACCAAGAACTCTCATGGCAACCAACAGATTTGTGTGTGAAATTTGCAACAAAGGGTTTCAAAGAGAACAGAATCTTCAACTTCATAGAAGAGGGCATAATTTGCCGTGGAAACTGAAGCAAAGAACAAGCAAGGAAGTGAGGAAAAAAGTATATGTTTGCCCAGAAACTGCTTGTGTACACCATGATCCATCAAGGGCACTGGGGGATTTGACAGGGATAAAGAAGCATTTTTGTAGAAAACATGGGGAGAAGAAATGGAAATGTGAGAGATGTTCAAAGAAATATGCAGTTCAATCTGATTGGAAAGCCCACTCCAAAACCTGTGGCACTAGGGAGTACAGATGTGACTGTGGAACCGTTTTCTCTAGGTATAAGTTAAATCACTTCATTCTAGCAAGAAGGAGTGGGGGTGGGGTGGGGTGGGGTGAAAAAAATGTATACAGTTTTAGTCCGTCAATATACTAACTAGAAATTATCAGAAGGGTCATTCTTGATTTTCTTGAAATCATCTTTTTTGGGGAGTAATTGTATAGGGAGGATTCAAATTATAAACTGAGAATAGCTAATCTGTGTCTATCTGTGTGTTGATTAAGCCTTGTATCCGATATTCAGCTCGTTTATTGGGATCCATTTAATAAGATTCGACATAGTTTTACTGATGCTATTAGGCGAGTTTTGGTTAATTTCTCAATTTCTTATGCTATTTTTTGTTTTTTTTGTTTTTTTCAGGAGGGATAGTTTTATAACACACAGGGCCTTTTGTGATGCTTTAACAGAAGAGAGTGCAAAAACAATAACCGGTAACAAAAACATCCAAATCATCACATCTCAAGCAAATTTCTCAACATCTCATATCAACCTTCAAGTTTCACCTCAATTCAGTGCTCATAATTTCCCATTCACAATAAAAAAAGAGCAACAAATTTCCAGTTCAAGGCCTGAGATTCCACTATGGCCGGCTTGTTGTCCACCAGCACCACAGGGACCTGGTCCCACTTCTGGCTCTGGCCCACCACTCACTGACCTCACCCCATCAATCTTCAACCCTAGATTGAATCAAGAATTTTATCAGAATCAAAACCCTAACCCTGGTGGTGGCCATGGACCCCCCACTCTACCACCCTACAACCCAGCAGCCTCTCCTCACATTTCAGCCACTTCATTGCTACAGAAAGCTGTGCAAATGGGTGGAAAAACTAGCCCATGTCCGTCACCAGCAGCCATGCTTATTAGACCCCACCAAAATCACATGTTTGCTACTGATTCTGCTCACAGTACAATTGGTTTTGGTCAAAACTTGTCCTCACGTGAAAAAATGGTCAGTGGGTTCATCAATGGCCTGGCTTTATATGGGAATAAAGCTGCATTGAAAGGTTGTACAGACAGAGATGCACCAGCAGGTGATAGTAGTACAAGTGGACCTCCTTTGCTTCATGATACGATGATGAACAATCCTGGATTTGAAGGGTCAACTTTTGAAGATGCATTTGGTGGGATCTTCAATTCTTTAAAGAAAGATGAAAATTTTCATGCAGCCCATAATCAGTTTAGCACAAATATGAGTGGTGGAATTGATGGAACTACAAGGGATTTCTTGGGATTAAGGCCCATATCTCATAGTGGCATTTTGAGTATTACTGGCCTTGATCATAACTGCATCGACACTTCATATGAAGATCGAAACGAATACGGAGAGCCAAAATCTTGGCAAGGTTAGGACAGTTAAAAAAATCTCGAAAGTCGAAACCCTGATATACCCTTTAAATGCTTTATGATGTAGTTCCTTTTTTTTTTTTACTAAGTGGCTGTATTTCTTGATTAATCTTTACTAATAAGAGAGAAACAAAAGGGGGACTCCTACTCATTTTGGATGAAATTCACTTTTTTTTGGAGTGACTTATTGCTTATAATTACATTAATTAATGCTTGGACCACACCCATATGTTGTTTCTTTATTTGCACTATTTTCTATATTGATTGCATGAAAATGGAAAGTTTATATATTATGCTGTATAAAGAGAATCAATCCATTCCAATTTCCAAGTCTACTTCAAGAATTAATAAAATTGTGCATTTAAAGTTGCGTATGTAAAGACTGATAAAAAAAAAAAAAGTCCCTTTGAAAAAGTTTTCAATCATGGAGCAAAAATTATACATAGCAGGGAATGTTTTTGTTTATATCACTTCAATTTATTGCATTTATAGCGGAAATTAATGCTTTAATAGAAATATGATCGTACTGGATTATCGACTTTGTCTTATGTGGGCGTCCACGATTTAACTACATTATATTATCAAGAGGGAATTGAGAATTATTTGATGTAGAAATGGATCTATTGGTTCACATAGGCGTGCACGATATGAATTGCGACTCGTTCTTGTTGATAGAGCTAAGCTTTGATGAGAAATATCATTATTAGTTTCTAACTCATTTTGTTCTTTAAAAACACAGAGATGGTACTCTGCACACTAGTGACCAGTCCAAGTTAAAAAATTTAGGATAAAGTCATTTGTACCCTTTGACTTACCCTTTGGGTTACTCGACCTCACCTCTCCCCTCACATGAAAGTCGGGTCCCACGTCCAATAAATACGTGGGACCGACCTCTATGTGAGGAGAAAAGTGGGATCGAGTAAACCAAAGGATAAGCTAAAAGGTAAGCCAAAGGATACATGTAGCAAAATTAAAAAATTTAACCTAACTCTATAAAATTGAACCCCTTGATGTCAAGTAACAATTTAATAGTGATTTGATGAAAACTGATTGTACTTAGTATAGAAACAAAAGCATAGGATTCTTGAATGGACAAAATCCTGAAAAAGGGTGGAAATGTGAGCATTAACATGGTATATGACATGTGCTGTTTATTTGCACATCTGACCTTGTGTGGGTGCATGTGGGATTCAATCCCCGAGGATGGATCAATCCTGTCCTTTGCATAATTCTTTTGTAAATCAATCCTTGGTGTATATTATATATTTATAGATGTACAACTCTTGTAACAAGTGTCAAAAAGGTCAGACAGTCTGATCGATGACCTATCCCGAATTAATTAGTCGACTCGAAATGTTACATGCGCCGACAATAAATGTTAGCTAGGCTTAACTAAACTTAATTTGGCGAAGTTTCCCTATAAAATAGATTAAATCCGGCTTGAAAAGCAACACAAAATTTTTCTCAAACACAATGCACGAAAATAAATTGGGGTACTGCCTTACCTCCGAAGTCCTCTGAAAAGAATTGTCACCCTGACTTGGCCGCTCTCCGAAGTCCTCTGAGAAGAAATTAATAAAGTCTACATACCTCAATCATTGTGCATGTATTTGTACAGTTGAGTTAGGCAACCATGCGCGTATTGTTTTGACCATAGTGATGGAAAAAAGGTCGTTAGGAAAGAATCTTTGCCATTCTTCATCTTAAGTCATTGTATGTCGAGAAACTATGTTTGAAATAATGTTAGGTAAAGATACATTATGGATAATTAGCACAAAATGTTTATATTTTACATTGTTATTGTGCAAAACATTATTACCTTATAATTTTTGACATTTTCACGATCAATTACATATTTTATAGCAAAAAAAATATTTTCTATTCATTTTCATCCAAATGCTCCGTTAAGTGACGCTTGAACAGTACTCTTATCCAAATGGAAGAGTATTCTCGTCTTCCCACAATTTTTATTTATTTATTTATTTTTTACCTTTTTCTTCCGCCTAAAACAAGTTCTTCCATCCCTTTTCACCCAAACATTAGAAAAATGAAATTGTCCAATTGGATCATTAACTGCTTTAAGCTTTCCGCTCTCCAAACATGGCCTAAGATTCTCCAAAATTTCTCCGGAAACTGTCAAACAAGGATGCATAGCTCTAGGATTTTGTGGAAGCTATAACTGGAGCAACATCCTTAGCCACCACATAGGAATTCTTAGATTCATCTGGAAAAAAAAATGCAATTCCATTCAGGAAATTCAATTATGATTGATGCACAATTTTGGATGACAACTTTGTTGACTACATGCCACGTGGCAGGTTGTCATTGGACAATTTGAACAACAACTCGTTTCTTCAACCAACAGTTTTTTGTCAACTCATACATTGTCAACAATGTTGTCATCCAACATTATACATATGGCTTAATCCCAAAGAATTTTACTAAGGGTGCGTTTGATTTCATGGGTGGAAACAAAACGAATTGTAGAGAATTAAATTGCCTAAAATTTGTTTTAAAGGGAATTGTAATTAATGGTGTTTGATGAGTATAATTTTTCACTCAAAAAAATAATTTTAAAAAATAATTGTTGAAATTTTTTTGTATTCGTTTGGCTTTATTTTTCATGCAAATTGTCAACTAAATTGATAAATTTTTTTACCATTGAATTTAGGATATGTTTCCATTGCCAAAAAGTAATAAAAAAAAAAGCAAAAAAAAAAAAAGAAAGATGAAAAATCACTTTCCGACCAAAACTATGGGAAAATAAAAGGTGGAAAATGTATTTTAAATGGTTGTAACTAAAATTTGGGTGGAAATGAATTCTATGAAATTGTTTAGCAATCAAACATCAAAATTAAACATGAAATTGAAATTGATTATTTTTTCCACCCATTTTCTAGGCTATCAAACATAGCCTAAGAGTGTGTTTGATTAGTATGAAAAATACCACCTAAAAAAGAAAATGTTTTCCTTGTTTTGAGAAAAATAAAAACCTACTTCCTTCAAAGAAAATATTTTCTTTAAAAACAAGGAAAATTTGACATATTTTCAAAAATTGAAAAATATTTTTAATGGAAAAAAATAGCAATTAAACGCTCAAAAGTAGGAATTTAGATGAAAACTAATATTTTCCATATAAAATAAATGCAATCAAACATACCCTAAAAATTTAGGGAATGTATCACCATATATTATCATTGTTTTTAGGGAAAAAAATCTTTCAAATCATTGAAGATTTTATCCCTATCTTTCATTTGTTACACCTGTGATACCAAATCTTTCAAGTTAGAGTGGCTGAGTAAAAATGGGTGGAAACCGTCCAGTCCATCGTCAGTTGACCAACAAAAATAAGTTTGACCATATTTTTAACAATTTCAAAGAAGTTAAAATAGTAATTTTATATTTTACCACATTACAGAATTAAAATAATTAAATAAAAAAGGATAAACTGAAACCTTCTTCCTCAACACCCCACCCCCACAAACAAACCAAGAAAATCCATTGCTGCCATAAATTGTCAACAATGTGGTATGTATCTTGGTGGCAGTGGTGGAAATGGTGAGAGTGGTGGTGGCAATGAGTGATAGATAGTGGTGGAGATGTGTTGGGTGTGTGGAGAGAGAGATAGAGAGAGAGAGAGAGAGAGAGAAAGATGGTCACATTTTTTAGTGGGTGGGGCGTGTATATGGAGTGAGGGTGCACTTGATTTTTGAAAGAAAAACCTTTATACTTGATTATTGAAATACGAAGTTGAAAAACAGTTGTGGTTGTAATTTCTCATAAATAAAGTTACTTATTTCAATAATTAATTTTAATCACATATTTTATGTGACCTACAACTTTTCAACTACATATTTCATCAATTTTTATCAAAATCTATTAAAAATATTATTTTTATCTAAATCAAATACGGGTTTTAAATATAATTCATACCTTAAAATTAATAAAAAAAAAAAAAAAAAAGACAACAATTTTAAATATTTTTAAAATAAAATTTACATAGAAGCAAATTTGTCTTACTTTTCAACTTTAATCGAACATGTTCTTACTTATTAGGAATGCTAACCAGAGTTGGGGGAGTAGGGGATAGGCTACTCTGCCCTCTCCTTCTCCTTCTCCTTCTCTTTCCTGCCGAAATTTTCAAGATGTTGCGTGGAGATTCAATTATTCTCATTTTCTGCACCCATTTACTTGTTATTTATTTATAAATATTATATTTTAAAGAATCTTTGAATTGAAAAATACACACACACACACAAAAGGGCCAGGGCAGGCATAATGTTGTTCACCCTCATCTTTTTTTTTTTTTTTTTGATACCCAGATTTCCCAGCTTACACCAGACTATATCCTGGACCACTAGCCACCGGCCCCTCAGTAACTGGCGGAAGTAAATCGCGGGTTATGTCCAAGTTGACCAGGGTCTGTGCACCCTTTATACTCCTGACCCCAAAGGAGCATCCTCCATAATTATTACATCATCAAGCTGCTCCAACCAATAAATGGTTATTATATCACTCAACTGCTCCAACCAGGAATCGAACTTCCTATGCTGAGGTTGCAAGCCCCGCAATGCCCATCTTTTGCCAACTTAGATGTGCCCTGGAGGGCTGTTCACCCTCATCTTGATTTCCTAATAGGTAGGTGAAGATGAAATATTTTGATATCCCTCTCTTGCTCGAGTTCGTATAGTGGGCTTGGACTGTTCCTTAAGCAGGGGGCAAACTTTTGATATAAAATTTAGGCCAATCTTTATGCCTCTTTTTGGGAAAAAAATCATAGGATTAATAGCCGAAAATCTCCCTAAAAACATTTTCATTTGCGACATATCTCCCTATATATTGAAAATCGTAGAAAACACCGTCCGTTTGAAACCTTTTCTGTCAAATACCTCCCTTCCGTCAAGATTCGTCTAATTTATCGTTAAAAACAGTAAAAAAAAAATGTTGAAATTAAAAAGAAATAATTACAGTTGCAGTACCCAAACCTTTTTTTTCTTTTTTACAAATTATACCTAAATTTTTCATACGTGTGTCGCATAATCCCAAATCTTTAAAAACATATTCCAAAGAAACGCTTGAATAATTCTCCTTTAAAAGCAATAACTTGAAAAGTCAAGATCCGTGACAATTGCTGCCGTATTCTTCCTTTCCTATCTCTTCTATCTTCTTGGCGTCTGGCAACACGACGGTGTCGCCACCTCTTGTCTTGGTGCAACCATAACTCGTAACTTGCCCCGAAACACCACAAAACCAAAAGCACACTCATCAACGAGAACCCCACTAGACTTCACCTTCCACCACTTAGCCAACGAAAGATGGGCCACAACTTTCCCCGAGGAAATCCTCAAGAAATACCCACCTTGTTTTATAAAATACAGTTAATACACCCGATGTGAGGACTCCAAAAGGTCTTTAAAATTCAACAAGGAAATATTGAGATACAGGGAAAGACATTGCCCAGATAAGAATAGAGTGTTTAAGATTACAAAAATCCGTACAAATGGCCAATGAGCGGGGATCTTGTGTGGTACGCAAATGTTCCACATAAGGAATTAACGGTGGAAAAAGAGATGCACAATTGGATTGGGGATCTTTTAAAAAAGGCCCACTCAAAGGGGCTTATTTCCACATTTAATTTTCATTCATTGCATATTTTCACATTGACCTAATGGAGTGCAAAAGATACAAATGTCCTCAAATGTATAAAACAATTACAAATATGTTTTTGTTAAAAATACAATAGTACCTTTTTACTTAACAAATAAAAATCAAACACTCCTTGCTTAAATTTTAAAATCAACTCCTACACAAATAAAAACTTTCTCATCTTTTTTAATTTGAAAAATCTCAAAAATATTGATACTTGAAGAAAAAATTGTTTTTTGCCAATTCTTCGAACCGGTAAATATATTTATGTATGTTTAATTTTGTTTTTGTTAAATGTATACGTTTTTAATCGAAACATTAAGATTCGACATAGATTGTAACATATATTTTTTTTTTCAGCAGATGTATATAATTTTTTTAAGTGCAAACAGAAAAAAAAAAAATTCATCTTCATAACAACTTTCCGATTAACCGTCAAACAGCCGCACGGACATACCGAACGTTAATAGCCGAATGCTCGGCTATTTTGACTGTTAACGGTTGGCTGTTCCAACTGTTATATTTATTTGTCTTTTTAATTGTCGTTGTGAACCGAATTTTTGAATTAATGTTTACAAATCTGTTTTGCAATACAGATATGAGGATTGTACTCCCGATTTGTTACTTTGATGATTTCGAATTGGATGAAAATAATTGATGGGCATGAAAATGAGATCTGTTATATTTATTTGTTTGTTTTGGTCTGATTTCAAAAAATGGGATCTGCTATCGATCAATGGGCAGTATAGGTATGGTTGAAGGTGGGGAAAGAGATGAAGAGGCGTAGGGTGGAATGGGTTGGTGAGAAAGAAGACGAAGTGGAGTGGGTGGGGAAGAAAATAAAGTTTCAAAAATTTGGGATTATGTGTGACACATACAAATTTTAGGTATAATTTGCCAAAAAATTATAAAATAATAATAAAAAAAAATTGGGTACCGTAATTGTAATTACTTCTTTTTAATTTTGACATTTTTACTGTTTTTAATGATAAATCCGACGAATCTTGACAATAGGGAATAATTGACACAAAAGGTTTCAAACAAGAGTGTTTTTTTGCGATTTTCAATAGGTACGCACATGAAAACATTTTTTCGGGGTTTTTTTTTGGCTATTAAACCAAAAATCATATATACCCCTTTAAAAAAAAAAATCCTGAAATACTACGCATTATTTTATATATGTATTATACTATATAATATATAAAATAAAACCAAAATACTGCTTCCTAAATTACTCGTTTCATTGTTTATATATATATAAACAAAATAATGTTTATATATATTAGATTTTGTTATTCATCACAGAATCTGTAACTGATGAATAACAAAATCCAAAGTATATGATGTAATTAAATATATTTCCATAACCATAGCTAATTAAAAAAAATCATGGAAAATTTGTACATCAAATATGGAATAAATATTGCATTCGTGTTTGCTCATCCTTTCCAAGAATCTGAAGTAAAACATCACAAAATCTTGCTTCTTACATGCTATTCTTCATTTTACAGCTTTGGGGATTTCTTCATTCTCCACATCGAGCAATTCAATTTCAGCTTCAACTCTTGTATATTTTCCAGTAATTCTGCACGATGCCTTGACTAATTTGCTCCATTTTTCTTTTTTGGAGGCATTCCTGTTACTTTCTCCAATCGGACGAGTTCCAGTTATGATCAAGATTATTTGACTAATTATTAGATTATTATACATCAATTAAACGCCAACTTAACTAATTGTGTACCTATGCACCTACATGTACAAATACATACATAATATCATGCCCAAAGGTTTTATGGGTAAATAACACAAGACTTCTTTACCTTTCAATGTTATTGTGCAAAACGTCAATATCTTTCATTTTTTGGCATTTTTATCCCTACCCTCACCTTTCCATTGCAGAAATCATCCTTTATATCCAAATCTCATGTAAAATGATAAATATACCTTTTTATTTAAATAAAATAAAACAAAACAAAACAAAAAAAAAAAAAAAAATTAAATTAAATAACAAATTGCAATCATACTCCCAAACTTTTATAAAAAGTGCGAATAAGTTCAAATAAATTATTAAAAAGGTAATTAGCACAAAACGTCCACACCTTTCAATATTATTGTACAAAACGTCCATATCTTTTATTTTTTGATATTTCCATCCTTATTTTCACATTTATTTCGAAATCATCATTTTCATCCATTTCTCAATAAAAAGCTATAAAATGACAAATATACCCTATTTCTTTAAATAAACAAAATAAAAATAAAGAACAAATTGCAATTGTACTCACAATATTTTCAAAAAAATAAAAACAAATTTCAAATAAATAATTAAAAAAGAAAGTGATTTTTTTTAAAAAATTTTAAATTGAAATTATTTATTTGAAATTTATTTGTATTTTTTAAAAAATTTTAGGAGTATAGTTTCAATTTATTATTATTATTATTTTTTTTTTTATTTTTTATTTTATTTAAAGTGGAGAGTACATTTGTTATTTTACAATTTTTAATTGAGAAATTAATGAAAATGATGATTTTTGAAATAAAATGTGAAAATAAAGATGAAAATGTCAAAAAATGAAAGACATGGACATTTTGCACAATAATATTGAAAGATAGGCCCATAGTTCCAGAAAAGGAAGTTTTCCAATCACTAACCCAAACTCATTGTCAAATTGTACTCAATAGAATATAGAGGTATTTATGGCATAACAGGCCAATCTGACATTTCACAATAAAATGGACATTTTGTGCTAATTACCATTTTAATAACTTATTTGGACTCATTTATATTTTTTTAAAGTTTGGGAGTATGATTGTAATTTGTTCTTTAATTTTTTTTAAATATGAAGATATAGTTGTCATTTTACATAAGAAATTTGATAAAAATGACGATTTCTGCAATAAAATGTGAATATATGGGTAAAAATATCAAAAAATGAAAGGTAGAGACGTTTTGCACAATAACGTTAAAAGATAAGGACGTTTTTTGCTAATTACTCAAAGGTTTATATTAGTATGGCAAAATGTGTTGGTTGTACTTTCTAATTTTAATTATTATTAATTAAATAAATATAATATAGTAAATAAATAAAAACATGAATTAGAGATATTTTAGTTCTTGTTTGAGCTACATTATTTTTCTCATTTTCAATCACACATTTTCAATAAAATAATATTTTTTGATCACATCAATAATTTTTCCATTTTTTAACCATATATTTCCCATCAAATTAACAGTAAAAATGCATTTTTCTCAAATAATATGCTCAAACACGGAGTTAATTTGGTCTCACTCTATATATTGAAAATTCCAACAAGACAGAGGACAAGAAAGGCTACCTCGTCGCGTCTCATTCTATTGTTATTCCCAATTTATCACCCGCCTTGGAAATTTTTTATCCACTACCCACCAAAAATGTTATCTACATCCGTCACTGCGTATGTCTTCAATTCTTCTTCTCGAGCCCCAATCTGCAGAATTAGGGAAAAGCAATTCACTCGTCCAAACCCTCGCGTGAATTTACAATTTGTAAATTGAACAAAGAGTTGCAATCTTCGTCAAATTAGTGTTCTAAAATTTTGTGTCGAATCTCACTGCTAAAAACCGGTATTCTGGTAATAAAATGGATATTTTAATCCATAACCATCCAAATTGGACCAGAAATAGTCAAATGGATTAAATAAGTGAGTTCTGTTCCACTTAAACTAGTTCGGATTTTTAAAATTGAGAGTCAAAATGCAAATTAAGAAAATAAAAATAACAGCTCATATTTCTGCAATTCCTTTTCCAAACACCCAAAAACTGAACTAAAATCCATCATTTTTTTTTTTTGTATTAATCAATCGAACGAATCGAATCGAACCACAAAATCTGAACGTCATTAGTCAATAATCCCATGAGATCAAAATGGATAATGACAGACTTTGACTTCACCTGTACCTAATGCAGATGACATTATCTGGGCTGTAAAAATAGCAACCCCATTTCAGTTACTACTGGCATCGATCATATGCACAAGAATGGCAAGAAAGGGAAGCCTAAGAAAAACTATTGCAATGGCAATCTTCATATTCTTGATTTCTCTCGTTGTTTTGGGTGCTTTTGCTCCTCTGCCTTCACTCTCTCATCGCCCCTCCCAATCTCATCTTAATAAAGTAAGTTATTAGACACCCTCTTCTTGTTTTTGTTTTCGAAAAAACGAAACGAAAAGGGAAAGTAATGCTTTTTATTTTGCTTATTTAATGGAGACGTGACTTAAAAGTTCAAGATTTTACTGAAATAAAGAGAGGGTTTTGAATCTAATTGAACTGGGAAGAATTCTGCAATGGACTTTATATGTGATCGGTTCAATTGTATCAACGTACGAAACAATCACTGTAATGATTACTTAGTAAGCTGGTTTTAAAGGTGAGTTCTACTCAAAGTGCTTGTAACGTTCACTGAACGAGCCAATTTACGAAACAATCAGTGTGCCGTTTACTTAGTAAGCTGGTTTCAAAGGAGAGTTCTTCCCAGTGCTTGTAAGTTGTAACAATAAATGAACGAGTCAAACGGCTACTTTCAGTTTAGTGGTTTGAGATGTTATACTAGAATCACCTACATTATATGAGTGAAATTGGCGCAAACCTCTTTTGTGTTAAAGGGTAAAATGGTTTTGAATTTGAGCTGTCTAGTTGCATTCATTTCCATATAACTTTTATAGTTAAGGTAATACAAGTAGCGGTTTTGTTTTATGTGTAATTGCGAACAGGGATTTGAACGGAAATTTGAAATAGCAGAAGACATGTTTTGGAAAGACGTGGAGCCATTTAGGATAATAGGAGGAGACTTGCATTATTTCCGGGTGCTTCCTGAGGTACATGTTGTCTCTTTGATAATATTTTTGAGCAATTGGCTATATATTGCCCGACTCAAAATAGCAAAAGCTACTCTCTGAAAATAAGGACTTAATTCAAAGCAAAATGCCATGCTTCTATAGCCAACTGGAAAAGAAACAAACCTCTGGCTTCTTTTTTCTGTTCCCCCTTTTTTTTCCAGTGATTTCACTCATGTTTTCTTTCTTAAATCTTAATTTTATAATGCTAGTTTGGTTTTAACTTTTAAATTATGGGTATTAGTACTGGGAAGATAGATTATTGAGGGCAAAGGCATTGGGCTTGAATGCCATTCAAACTTATGTTCCGTGGAACTTGCATGAACCAAGGCAAGGTCAACTGGTGTTTGAGGGCATTGCTGATTTAATTTCATTTCTGAGACTCTGCCACAAAATGGATATGCTGGTTATGCTTCGTGCTGGGCCTTATATATGTGGAGGTTAGCTACATTTTTCTATAGTATTCCCTTAAATTTTCTTTTCCTCAAAGTTCTTGATCCTCAAATCAATATATTAATGTATGTAACCTTCTAAATCTTTAATAAGCAAAAGGTTGATTGGGTCCAAGTTTTTGCATATGCAAACCACAGCTTCTTGTTGGCTGGCTGGATTTGTTAATTTGTTGAATTTATATACAACACTCCTGAATTGACAGACATATACTTCACAATGGGCAAGTTGATTGACGAAGTTGAGTTTCTTGTTCAAAACAGAAATATGGATATGATGATACAACATAGTGCTCTTTTTCGAACAGTGATATTTATTTGGGAATGGATAGAAGTGAAATCTTATTGTAGGAATGAATAGAATAAAATGTTCTTATCTTTATCTATCTATTATTTTTAATATGCTTTAATCTTTGTTTTAAAAAGTGAGCAAAATGTTTTTACAGTTTACGATACTTCCTAGAAGATCAGTTCATTCTTGTCTTTCTCTATCAGCATTTTCTTTCCAATAACAATATTTTGTTTCTCATGTTTGTATTATGAGGTTTTGTTCTTTCTTTTTCCTCTCTCCTTGGTTTTGACCCTCTTGTGTGGGTTCTGTAAATAAATGTTTATCTGTACTATGGATCCAAGAATTTTTTTTTCCAGCCATTCTTCTATATATGTATGTAGGTATGTGTGTATGTATGTTTGTAGCTGTAGTTAGTCTAACCCGAGGCCCTCCAAAAATGCTAGGGAATCCGGTAGGGCTCTGATCGCAACCTAGTTAGATTTTTTATTGATATTGGTGTTCAGTCTGCTGAAAAAGGGGCTGCACTCATTTCATATAGAAAGAAAGATGTGAATATATCAAGCTTGTGGTTTCTTCCTAACCTTTAGATATAATATCCAAGGTTAATTCATATGGCCAAACTACGTGTTTGTTTGACTTCATTCATTCCGAGTACTCTGATCTGTTGAAGTTGTATGTGAATAGGAATGGATCCTATTTTTGTTGGATATAATGGATCTTATGCCTGTAAATGTTTGACTTACCCTCAAATCTGTTTTATCATGCTAGCCACATTGATTCATTGAGATCATTGGTTATTGAAGCAGTAAATGTCAGAAGCTTACTTGAATTCCAGCCTTTAACGAATTATTCAAAGAGGATTTCACTATTCAGAACTTCCAAATAATGCCTAAAGTTTAGAGTTGAAATCATCATAATATTACTCTGAATTTTCAATTGCCTTATTCTCGCATTTAGCAGAAGGGTCTATTTGCTTTTTCTTTATGCAAAATTTTTGGGAAGGAAATCTACTTAGATAAGTCTTCACGGAGTGAGGGAGTGGAAGGGTAGATTTGGCTAAAGCTCAAGCTTCTGTATCATATACATATTGTTGTTCTCAGATTGAAATTATTGCTGTTCTCAGATCACACGTGTGCAGTAGTAGTGGCATAGCTAGGCATGTAAATAGAATCATCCACTGTCTAATATTAGTGAGCTAATTCATAATACCATTTGATGGTAAATGTTTAACAAGGTTAGTCTTAGACGGATGTGCCCTTTCTTTTCTTTTCCTTCCCATTTCCCCATTTTCTTGGAGTTGCAGAGTGGGATTTTGGTGGCTTCCCTCCTTGGCTGCTTACAAAAGAGCCTGCTATCAGAATAAGATCATCAGACCCTGCCTTCCTTGACTTGGTAAGTTTTCTAGTGTACATCCTTCATCAGATGAAATCTGCTGTTCAGTTAAATGGGTTTTAATTGCTTGATTTGACATATAAAGTTATCAAAGCTGACTTTTTTCCATACTATATAAACTACTTGAAAATGTACGGTGTGACGAAAACCACAAAATGCAACAGAACAAAAAAAATACGAGAAAGAACAAGGAAGAGAAGCACTTAGGTCTATATGGTTAATCTCAAACAAGTCAATGTTCCCTGGAATGAGTATGTAATGCATAAGATTATAGTAGATATATGAAACAAAGCACCGATATATGGATTATATGTGATAGGAAGATATCCATGAGGTTAAAATGTAGAATGATTATTAGATCTACTGTGATATGGTACTAAGAGTTCGAGTAAGGGGATTTAATGTCCATACTCTATAGTATGACTTTGTGGAAATGAGGACGTTAAGATGGATTTGCTGCGATACTGGTATGGATAAGATGAGAAATGATAATATCCGCCAATAAGTGGAGGCATCATCTATTGAGGCCAGTTAACAAGTGGTGTTTGGAGGCATCTCTTGCATAGACTTGAAGAAGCTCCAATTCATAAGAGTGATGCAACACTAGAGCAGGATAGAAGAGGGAGAGAATTGTAATGGATCTTCAGCTAGATGTACCAATGAACTAAACGGAGCAGCGAAAAAAGATTCATGTAGGCAACCCAAGTTATTGGGAATAAGACTTAGTTTATTGTTGTTGATGAAAAGGAATGAGGAGCCAGAAATAGGGCGCCTGCACATGTTTCATTACAGATTGACTAGTGACTGAATGTTGGCCAAGTTATTGATTGGCTTTCAATATCGTTTGATGGTTGTCTAAGAAGCACGGATACGGATACATAATTTGAATACGATATGTCGATTCGGCTTTTTTTTTTTTTTTTAAAATTAGGACACACAGATACGTGTTATAAAACTCAACATAATTTTATTAATATAAAAAAACATAAGCATAATAATAAAAAAAAAAAAAAAATACTAAAACATTTTATCTTAATCATTCGGTTGAGAAAAAGACATTCTTTAATGTTCTAAGTTTAGAAGCGTTTTCTCTTTCTAAAACTCTATCTACTATTTTATAAGATACGATTTTATATGTGTTATATTATTATCTATTTTCAATAATAAAATTAATGTAACGCAATTTTATATGTATTAATTAATACTAGTTACTATCTATTTTAAAAAATAAAAAATATATTTGTCAATTATTAACACGGTTTCACATATAGTAAAAGATTAAATAATATTGTGAATTTTCAATAAAAGTCTAGTTAATTAATTTAAAACTCTCATTGTGTATTTTCAATAAATATATTTAGCCCTATTTGGTGGGAATTAAAATTAGATTTTTAATAGATTTTGATAGAAGTTTTTAAAATGTGTGGTTGAAAATTTGTGGGACCGATGAAACATATGGTTAATATCAATTGTTTGACTTTAACTTAGATTAAAATATAATTTTTATCCGAACCAAACAGGGGCTTAATATTCAATAATTTTTTATAATAACAATAAGTAATAAAACTTTGTCTATCTATAGTCAATAATAATGGGTTTTAAAAGAGTTTAAAATCAATAACACTTTTCTTCATATGTCCTAACGTATCGGATACGTATCGAAAATAATTAAAAATACTTATTCAATATATATTAAATATGTATCGTAAATAATTAAAAAATATGTATTTAATACGTATCAAAAATTTAAAAACATAAAATAATTAAAAAAACATGTATCTGGTACGTAAGAGAGGTATCAGAGGGTATCCAAGCTTAGATATGTATTGAATACGGGTACGTAATGAATTTACAGGTATCCGTGCTTCTTAAATGGTTGCCATTAACCTTTAATATTTGATGCCTGTTCTACCCCATTTGTGCTTGTCATTTGTTAATTCCTGATTTACTGGTCCTTGATGATGAACTGTTGCAGGTCAAAAGGTGGTGGGGAATCCTACTCCCAAAAGTGTCTCCTCTTCTTTACAACAATGGAGGCCCCATAATAATGGTCCAGGTGGGTCAAACTTATACATTTGAGGCTTAATTCTAATTGAGGAAGAATGACCAAGATAATAGTGATTTCTCATCTCGGCCTTGAACTTAGATCATTAGCAAAAAAGTCAAATAGTTCAAGAGTTTTTTGTAAGGTTCAAATCAAACTTAGAATTCTGATAATAGCTAATCTGGCTCTTCTCAGCTGCTGGCATGAACATAAGTCCATAATCCTACCCACGCAATATATACCTTAATTTGAGTTATAGATTCAGTCATAACTACTCTCCACCGTGGTACATTGAACCGCTGAAATATATTTCGACTTCGTAGTTGATTTCTAAAAGCACTAAATTTCTGTAGCCATAACCTGAATCCCTCTCTGAAGTTCATTAAAAATGATTATACTATTACTCGTTCAAGTCTTTGGTTTGGCATATAAAAATATTGTGCCGTCTAGAAGACAAACTCTTAACTTATATACTGGATCTGTAGCTCACTGAAACTTTTAATCTCTTGAAGTTAATTGAGAAATAGTAATAACAAAATAAATTATTTTGACATGACAAAGATACCTAACCATCTTATGATCCATTGTGATCTAACTTCATGTTTCTACCTTAAGATTCCAATAATGGATGTGATTCTAAGTGGATAAAAATGTGACAGGTTGAAAAAATGAATTTGGTTCATATGGAGATGACCAAGCCTACCTGCATTATTTGGTCAAACTGGCCCGAGGACACCTTGGAGATGATATTATACTGTAAGTTCCTTATTAGGGCATGTAAAGAGTTTGAAAAGGTGCTTCTTTATTTCAATGGATGTGGTCTATTTTTATAACATTTTGGCCCCGGTAGTCATATGAAGGTAATGGGTATTAATCTTTTCTTTTCAGTGTCTGATTTAGTAAGCATGTTTGATTCCTGGAAGTCGTAAGAAATATGTCACTGTGGCAGAATTTTATTGTTTCAAATTTGGTTATGGTAAATGAATAATTTCTTTTATTTCTTTCTTATTTCCATTGACTACATGGCATTTCTAGGTATACAACAGACGGGGGATCTAGAGAAGCTCTTGGGAAAGGAACAATTCGAGGAGATGCTGTTTTCTCAGGTCTGATAGTAGAATTCTCTAATAAGAAATTTATTGGTAGATGATACAGGTTTCTGATATTTTCATCAGTACAACTTTATTTACTTTTAGTAGTTTCATTTTAATTTTTAAAAATGATATATATTGCATTTGTTGGGAGCAAGTATTGCCAATCTTATTTCGTTTCACAGTGGTCGGTCATTGATTTGCAAATCCATATTCTGATCTGTGTAATAAATGATGCGCAAAAAAAGTCAGTACAGTAGTTGATTTAGCATTTTCTACTATAACTTGGATACTCAAGCTATACATGATTATTTTATTTTTAAAATTTTTGATCTTGTTCAAGAGAAGTTCGTGTTGGAACTTTGGACTTACAGTTACCGAAACATTTGCATGTCTTATAATTTCTCTGCACGTTCTCCCAAGTTTTCTAATGGATTTTTTGTTTTTGTTTATCATTTCTAGCTGTTGACTTCGATACTGGAGATGAACCATGGCCAATATTTAAGTTGCAAAAAGAATTCAATGCACCGGGGAAATCGCCACCACTTTCTACGTCAGTATTTTATTTTTATTTTTTGTGAGAAGATGTGGATGATGTTCATGATTTCAGAGAATTTTATATTGATTAGCTTTCACACTAGGGAGAAAATATTGAGAGTACTGATGCAACTTATATAGCAGCTTTGTTCATTATTTCAGAGAATTCTATACTGGTTGGCTTACACACTGGGGAGAAAATATTGCAAGTACTGATGCAACTCATACAGCAACTTTCTTGGAGAAGATTTTGTCGAAGAATGGGTCAGCTGTGCTCTATGTATGCCTTTAAACTTAACCTTTGTTTGTTGATAATGGCTGTTACCAATAATGGAGGATAATGCATGCTCTGTATTTCAGATGGCGCATGGTGGAACAAACTTTGGATTTTATAGTGGTGCTAACTCTGGAGCAAATGAGTCGGACTACAAGCCGGATCTTACATCCTATGATTATGTAAGAAGATCATGACCTGTTTATTGTTGATCATTGCTGAACATTAATAATCTTATAAATTGCTGGATTTTTCTTAACTATGAACTGACACTCATATCTCTAGGACGCGCCTATTAGAGAATCTGGTGATGTAGACAATGCGAAGTACAAAGGTACACACGAACTGCTGGCGTCTTTGTGTTTTTCTATCTAATTTCCATAGGACTGTGTGTTTCTCCATACACATCTTCAAAATGAGAGTGAAGATGTTTACTGTTACAAATTGCTCGAAGTCAATAATCAGCTGAATTTAAGCCTCAAATTCCAGAAATGTATGAAATTAGGCGAGAAATTTATATGCACACGTAAGCAGTAGTTTGATCGAGTTTTTAGAGCTTGACATATGTGTATGAGCCAGTTGCTAGTCATGTAATGTGGCGCGTCACTTTCGAAGTCACTTCATTATGATCTATTCTCAGAGTTGATGTGTGTTATATATGTATTTAGTTTAATGATTTATTTCGATCTACTGATATCTAATTATGATGCATACTTGCGAAGTATTCTATACCTACTCGTTAACCTTCAAAATATGATGGCAATGATTTCCCGTAATTTTTCTTTCAAGTTAGACTAATCACCTAATACATTGGCTTGTTTTTTTTCCTATATTAACATGGTACTGCTTTCAGCTCTCAGGAGAGTTATTGCTAAGTATAGTGCAGTGCCTCTCCCTTCAGTTCCTTCCATTAATAAAAGGACAGCTTATGGGAGTATTAAGCTCGAGAAAACTGCATTTTTGTATGACACTATTGATATTAAAAACCTTGTTGATATGGTTGAATCTGAAAACCCAGTCTCAATGGAGGCTACTGGACAGGTATACAATAATTAGGCTCCCTTCGCTTGAGAACTTGTGTTGTGATTCTCTCAGATAGTCAAAACTGATTACCTATAAATTCTTCTGCACTTGAATGTGTTTTATGTTCTTCAGATGTTTGGATTTGTATTGTATGTATCTGAGTACACTGCAAAAGGCAATGGAAGCACCTTGTTCATACCTAAGGTCAGTTCTGTTCATACAAATATACAGGCTTACTATATAAACATTCCCGCTTGACCTTCAAGTTATTTTCCATTTGTTTTCGAACATATCCTCTAATTATACAATACTGATCCCTTCTCTACCATACGGCATGTATGCAATAACGATGCACGATGCATCTAGTATTTCCACCGTATCTAAAAGCAATACTTTCTGTCATTCTACTGATTCATTTATTCATTACAAATATATACACTCAGTGCCTCGTCATATCACTTCACATTCCCGCTTGACCTTCAAGTTATTTTCCATTTGTTTTCGAACATATCCTCTAATTATACAATACTGATCCCTTCTCTACCATACGGCATGCATGCAATAACGATGCATCTAGTATTTACACCGTTTCTAAACTACTGATTCATTTATTCATTACAAATATATACACTCAGTGCCTCGTCATATCACTTCCATCAAAATCAAAAGCAGATGTGACTTTAATGTCTTTCAAGTATCATTTTTGCAGGTTCATACAAAGTTCAAGTCTTTATTTCATGTCTCATTAATGTATTTAAGTATCATTTCCACAGGTACACGATAGAGGTCAAGTCTTTATTTCATGTGCAGAAGATAATGGAAAAAGGCCAAGATACGTTGACCTCATTACGAGATGGTCTAACAGACCCATTAACTTCCCTTATTTAAAATGTGGATCCAAAAACAAATTATATATCTTGGTATGGACACTCCTTTTCTTCCTTCATGATATGGGCTGTACATTTTGCTTTATTTGTTTCTAGGCATTAGCTTAGTTTAACGTTTGAAGGTAAACACTCATATGGAAAAGGAAAACAAAGTAAGGCTTTTGCTTGCATTCCTGATCAACAGGTCATTAGCTTTTGTTCCTTTTGTTTTTATAGTTTGCATAATCATAAAACATGATATCTGTTTAATGTTCTATTTCAAGACCATAAGACTTGAGTTTCCTTATCTTTAAGTGCATTATAATCTCATTTCGTCATATCCAGTTGTCTTTCTTATACACACATGAAATTTAAGTTTTTTTTTTTGTTTTTTTTTTAAAATATAGAGTGTGTTTGATAGGCATTTTTTGGGAAAAATGAATTTTGAAATAGTGATATGATGGGAAATGTGTGGTTGAAAAAGAAGGAAAAGTTATTGATGTGATGGAAAATATTATTTTATTGAAGAATGTGTGGTTGAAAATGAATAAAAGAATGAGAATGAAAATGAAAATGGGAATCAAACAGGGCCATAATAAATCATTGGGTTTCTTCACAAGTGACTGTTACATTCAATCTGATGGAAAGCCTTCGCCATCTAATTGATAGATTTATATCATTGTTTTATAAACACCTTCTTGCAGATCTTGATTTTGAAGTTACTGGTTTTCATTAACAAGAATTCTTTTTCATCTTTCTCAGCTGTGTCAATTCTTCTTCAAGTCTTTTAACCGTTTTCATTTATGTTGATCAATTTCTACACGAATAGGTTGAAAACATGGGTCGCTTGAATTATGGGGCATATACATTTGACAGGAAGGTAAAATTCCAGGATCTATTTCTTTCATTGTTCATATTTGATGTCTTCATAAAATATCCGTTACGACCATGATATGCTATCCTTTTCCCATTTTTCTTCAATTCCTTTTTATTTTTATCTTTCTGTTGATAAACAAAAATGGTGATTGTTTAGTTATTCGATTCCTAGGGTATTTTATCGTCTGTTTATCTGGATGGAAGGCCTCTTTATAAGTGGAAAATGGTTCCCATTCCTTTCCACAATCTAAATGAGCAAAAGGTCAATCCCATCGTTTTGAATGCGCAAAAGGAGTTTCTTAAAGACTCTGCCCACAGAAAATTAAAAGACCAAAAGAGTAAGTTCTAGACCCTTGTGAAGCCATAATAAACTTAAATTTCAAGTATGTTTGGTACACGGTACGGACAGGACTGGTTAGTATAGTTTGTGAACAAGATCTCAATACATTGTAGCAAACACGCCATAAGTTTACATGAGACAAATTCTTGATGAATGAGATGGAAGAGCATGCTTTTATAATTATTTGCTTTCTTTTTCAGTACTTAATCCTGAACCAGCTTTCTACTCTGGCCATTTCAATGTTGACAAAGTAACAGACACGTATATATCGTTCAGAGGCTGGAGCAAAGGAATTGCATTTATAAATGAATTCAATGTTGGACGATTTTGGCCGGTATATAGTGTGTTTGTCATTTATTACTGTTTGTTATATGTCTATGTCAACTTTATCTCAGTAAAACTAAATAACCCTATTCTTGGCTCCTTTTGCAGTCCCGTGGACCACAATGTAACCTCTATGTTCCTGCTCCAATTCTTCGAGAAGGAGAAAATAGTTTGGTATGACAATCCCAAAATGGTTCATACACAAGTTTGTTTTTAATTTTTTTTAAGGATAATGATTCTTATGATTTTTTCTTACATTCCCTTTAAAATCTGATGACAAAAAAATAGTGGAAACAAATGCACCCTAACAAAGCAAAATGTTATTTATTGCTTTTTGTTAATTGCTTATAAATTCATCTTTCTTTTTCAAATCTGTTATAGTGTGCAGCCATTGTAAGTGAAGGACCACGTTGGTTCGTAAGTCACTTTTTATTTGCAAACACATTTCAATACATTACTTTTTTCTTACTTTTAAGTAAAAATGAATAATTTATTTTAAACTGTGAATCAACAAACAAAATATTTATTTTAAAACTAGTTTATTTAGTTATATGCCAATTTTTTTTTTGGCTTAGCTAAACTTGCACCGCGTCTACTCTCTGCTTGTCGCATTTATACATAAACTCCTGATTCCACTCTTACATAGCCATGATTTTCTAAATTACATACTGATTCTTCAATTATTTTCCAATAAGTTAAAATTATTAATGAGATATCCATGCTACTTGCCTTGTCTACAATCAGGTCATTCTTGAGTTAGAAGTACCAAATCCTGATCTTCTAGTGAGCTTGGTTGATCATCCGGACTTCACCTGTGGGCTTCCGAGTTCAAAACTACTTAAATTCTGAGGACGTTGGAATTGCTTGAGAGTTCTCGGAAGCTATAACTTGCCATGAGTTTATAATGTAAGAGCATTCTGTACATCTTGGTGCATTATATAGTAAAGAAATAGAGCATGAAGAAGAAAGTAATTGAATTGTGTTGAAACTTGAAAGCACTATCCTTTTGTGCCCATAGAAGATAGGTGGAATTTGTTTTTATCTAAATGTGTTTGTGTGTTCTTCTGAGACTGAAATTGAATCTAGCAATAGAATTTTATTTACCTTTTGGTCTATAAAAAAATATTTTCTATTGCTCAGTTTTTCTTGACATATATTAGCTCCAGTCGTATAATTGATCAAGAAATCTCTTGTCAAAGACACAAGATTAGTTTTGCATCATATTACGGGATTTCTAAGTGTGAAGAGAAGCAATGCAACTCGAATGAAAAACCATCCTCCATTGGTATCAGAAGTCGGTACAGTACAAATTTCACCGATTAAGTTTCAAGCACAGCTAGCATGCTTTTTTTTTTTTTTTTTTTTTTTCACTGAGAAGCTAGATGAACTATTTGCTGCCAATTCCTCCTCTGACACATTTTTTTTTTAAAATATAAATAAATTTGTTACACATCTTATTGCAGAAAACATACAATCAAGGGTGTCCAAAATTTCCCCACGGTACACTAGGATTTGTAACTACGTTGACTGAAAGTCATTTTGCAGAGTGCGTAGGAGCATCTTTCGACTCCTGTTTTGATCCCGACACGGCTGCAGTTGCTGCAGCTGTCACAGCAGCAGCTGCAGCACCTAGCTTCACTCCACCAGCAGCTTTCATCGCACCTCCAATTTTAGCGAATGCAGCTATTCCTCCTACGAGCATAGCCCTTAATGCAACTGTTGGTTTAACCGACATGTTCAATCTGCAATATATTGCAAACACCATAAGTTAATCTAGATTGTGCCCGTAAGAGATAACCGATTGTGACAATAACAAAAATTGAAGCGAAATCCAGTAATGGAAAAGTAAATTACACAAGAAAGTAGAATTTCAGACAACGATGAAGTTATGCTTTTTGAACAATAGCTAAAAACAACAGCACAACTTTGCCCTCCAGCAAGATGAATGAATACCCATGGTGATTAACTTGATCATTTGAAATCAAAATGAAACTTTACCGGCAGGTCTAATCCTGCCTCAGTTTCTCAAATACTACAACATTTTGTTAAAAACAGACATAACGGAAACACAGCATCCAACAGAAAATAAAGAGATTTGAACAGAATGCTGCTCTTAAACTTGGTCACGGAACAAGTTAAATGTGACTCAATTTAAGGCAATCCACAAATCATGAGATCATGTCCATAGTCAAAACTGATGCATATGAGAACTTCAAAACATGCTAGTTATGCCATGTTAACAAGAACAAACAATTTATTTCTGTAGAAGTCATTAACCCCATATAGTTATACTCATCTAGAACACATTGTTAATTAGCACATTTTGAGGCTAGATGACATTTGTACTCTCTCTCTCTCTTATTTTCATTATGATTATTGTTTTGTTTGGTGTTTGGGGGGGTTAGGTTACAGAATGCTATTTACTATGTTATATGTCTGTACATATAGAAAGAACGTCGTATATCTCCTAATCATTAATTACAACTATCTATTATTTATCTTGCACGAGAATGCCAACCGGAAGCCTCAAATTTCATCCCACTCTCATCTAACATTCTCGTTCATCTCTAACCATATGACCCCTACCCATACCAGTCAATTAAACAGGACCGCAAACAAACCAAACTATGCTTAGTATTATGAGAATTTTTTAGCTCAAATATAAAAGACCTGATCCCAGCATGCTTGAATCAAATCTAAGAATTCCCAAATTTGAGATGATCTCAAGGAACAAGGAAAGGTATGTAGACATGACTTTCAACCAATACAAGCCCACTTCAAACTCAGCAAATGCGAATATTATGTCTCCATCACTGTAAGCTATTCCATCCATAAGAAAATTACACCTAACGTCCCAACCTATTGGTAAATATGCACTTGGATTCTCATTCCATTCTTTTTGGCAAACTGGTCCAAAACCATCAGCAAATGGTTCCTTATTAATGGATTCTAGCCAAAAATATCATCAAATCTCATGTGGCCCTAAACATATTTTTGGGGAAATTTTGGTTATCCAAATGCTGCAATTTAAAAAAAAAAAAAAAAAAACTCTGATTCTTCCACCTCACTTCTCCCCTGCCCTGCCCTCTCTTCCCAATCCCCTTCCAATGACGTCCCTCCCCTAACTGGCTAACCCCTTCTTTGAAGAACTAGGTTCCAATTATTATTGGTGCCATTTTCTTGTGTATTAGTTTCCAGATGATATAGTTGAGGAAACCAAAGCCGCACTTGAAGAAAGAGAATCAGATTAGTGGCCTCACCCTTAAATTGAAACATATTTCTCACATATAAATATCCAGACAAAATATTGAGAAACAGGAAAAAAACAGCCGAGTTGAAGACAATAAAGGGCATTGGGAAAACTTTAAGTCTTTAACCCACTGCATACGCCTCCATTGGGCAAAATTCATAAATCTTTTATAAAAGGTCAAATTTTAATTTCAATCATACATTCCAATGAAACCACAAATACTATCCACTTATCTACCACTCATTTCTATCTATCTACTTATAAATTAAATTGTTTATAAATCCTTCCCAAATGAAGGCTAAATTGAAACTGAACACATTTTTCAATCACATACATACATACATACATACATACATACATATGAAATGAGCAAAATCCATAGGTGTGACTGTGTGTCGATATTACATCTCCAATTACTGTTTGAATTAATTGAAGAGAAATAGAATCAATGAGTACAGAGTTGGTATATTTGATATTATTACTTTAAAGAAGATGATTGGGAAATTTTCAAAGTTCTACAGAGAGAAGATTTGGGGAAAATTAAGTAGAAGGGAGAATCAGTGCATATAACAGGCATGGATTAATGGGTATAGCTGCTATCTCTTGCATCTAATGTGGTGAAAGGATTTGCTGGGAAGTCAACGAGTGGAAACAGATGTTGCACACAGGGAGGGTGCACAAGACGAGGATGAAGAACATCATTTTTTATTCTTTTATTTATTCTTTACTAATTAAACTAAGGTCATATAACAGGCATGGATTAATGGGTATAGCTGCTATCTCTTGCATCTAATGTGGTGACAGGATTTGCTGGGAAGTCAACGAGTGGAAACAGATGTTGCACACAGGGAGGGTGCACAAGACGAGGATGAAGAACATCATTTTTTATTCTTTTATTTATTCTTTACTAATTAAACTAAGGTCCATATAACAGGCATGGATTAATGGGTATAGCTGCTATCTCTTGCATCTAATGTGGTGAAAGGATTTGCTGGGAAGTCAACGAGTGGAAACAGACGTTGCACACAGGGAGGGGTGCACAAGACGAGGATGAAGAACATCATTTTTTTATTCTTTTATTTATTCTTTATTAATTAAACTAAGGTTTAATTTTCTAAAGAATTAAAATCTATGATCATGTGCAATGTTCAACAACTAAACTGGACGGGATCTGCTACAAGGTACCTACTTGCTACAAAATTGGAAGTTGTGACATATTTGCCCCCACCCAAAAAAAAAAGAATGGAACTAAAGTGCACATTCACAAACCACAGGTATAAATTTCCATTCCAATCATTAACAAAGGTGATAATGTTCATCCAAAATAGATCCCAACATCTAAACAGCCTGTGTGAATTTCCTTCTTGAACAATAGAGCTACACATTTAATACATTAACATACGCAGCATTGTTTCACTAAATGCATACACCATCATACCATGCATAAGCTTCTATAGCAAATTTAGCACTAAAATTCGTGTAAAAAAAAACCATCAAAAGGACTCCAAAAACAGATTTGGCATATAAATTAGTATCTGAGCTTGAGGTAGCCAATATATCCATATTTATCTCCCATCACTGACTGACACAAAACGAATACCATTCTTTATAATTTCCAATCGCTGGGTTTTTGATACCTCGTTCAACAGCATAAACTGCGTTCTTTTGCAGAAAATATATCGCATTCTTTTGCAACATCACTTGACCAAATGTAGCACAATTTAAAAAATCAAATAACCTAAAGAAATTTGTACTATTTATTCAGTTGATAAAAAAAAGCCATTAGAAAACACAATCTTTTTGCGAAACGCAAACTACTTTACAATTCAAGACCGCCATATGAAATTGCATATTATGCGTCAAGAAAAAAAACGATTTTATTGGATTAATAAAGTAAATAAATAAAATCGAACCTCAAACTACTCACTGCGTTTGGGTTCTCTCTGATGATTATGTATCTGCGTGCCTGTAGAGTTGCTTATAGAGAGAGAGAGAGAGAGAGAGAGAGAGAGCAAGACAGCGGTTTTTCTTCCTGGAATCGAGCTAGGCGATTAATAATAACCTACAATATTTTAAAAAGTGTGGAGAAATTTTTTATTATCAAATTTATTCTTAATATATCCAATATATCCCCATTTATTCTTATATATTTAATTTTTTTTTTACTCTTACATTTTTATATCTATGGTCAATAATATCCTTAAAATTAAATTTATTTCAACTAAATTCAATTATTATATATATTCTCATTTATTCTTATATATTTAATTTTTCTTTTATTCTTACATTTTTATATCTATGATCAATAATACCCTTAAAATTAAATTTATTTCAACTAAATTCAATTATTATTAAAATTAAAATTAAGTCAAATAATTTCCATTATACACTATTATTACTAATTATCAATATATGATTAATAAAAACTTATATTAAATAAAAATAAAAATAAAAATAATACTACTTATATAATTAACATGAAATAACATAGATTATTAAGTCAATTAATATTAATATGTAAAATTTATAAATATATAATAAAATTATACATACAATTAATAATGTAGATAGTATTTAATTTATAAATTTTTTATAAAAGAAACAATTATAATTTAGAGAATAAATAATCTTCAAAATGATCAACATATCTATAATGTAGATATTGTACTGATCGATAAAATTTTTCAATTATTTGAAAAATGATGGAGATCTAATGAAGTACGAGGATATGGATTGGTTGCGAAAACGGAGCCATCGGAAAGATGAGATTTTGTAGTGACTATGGACTCTAGATATACAAGTCCCTGAGGCATGTCGTACGAACGAAAGATTGAATAATTTACTAAGTTCAATGTTTTCTCATTTAACAAAATCAATTATATCAATTATTAAAAAAATATTATTAGTATTTAAAAATATTATGCATATCATTCTTCTGATATATAAGATGTGCAATGCACGTACTTACTGATAGTATAATAAAATATGAAAAAAAAAAGAGGAAATTGATGCAAAATGATGAAACGACGACGTTTCCAACTCAAAGCCGTGCATGGTTGTTGATGAATAATTTAGGGGAGTGTTTGGCAAAAGCGCTTTAAGATTAGAGCCAAACGGGCCCTTAAAGACAAAACTCTGCGACGTCGTCTTGCACACAATAGATTATAACAATTGGGGAAAATTGACCTATTTTCTTCTTTTCTCCGGTTAAAGCAGGAAGAAGAAAGAACAGAGGAAAACAATGGAGCATTTCGGGGGAGGGAACTGGACAATGATCCCCAACATACAGTCCCAAAGTAACCCCACTACACCCTCTAATCAGGACCATCTATACCTCCAACAACAACAGCAATCGCAATTCAATCAACAGCAATTCCAACCACAATTCAATCAGCAGCAGCAACAACGTTTTCCTCAACAACAAACACCGCAACAGCAACCACAGCAATCACTTGCCTCTCACTTCCACCTCCAGCATGTACGCATTCTATAACCCCAAACCCATATCTCATTTTTCTGAAAAAGACTAATTTAGAATTTTTTTTTTTTTTTTTCAAAAAAATGGTTTTTGATTCGGCGTTTTTATGGTACAGTTAGTGGAAAATTTGGCGGACGTTGTTGAGAATGGGACGCGGGATCAGCAAACTGATGCATTGGTTTGTTTTTTATTTACCTTTTTTTTTTTCTTTTATTTGTAAATAATAATTTACTTGCTTTAAACGGAAACTGCTATTTTGGTATCTGTATATAAGTGCAAGTTATCTGTCGCTTTGGAAGGTAACCGAATTGAACAACCAATTTGAGAAGTGCCAGCAGCTGTTGAACTCGATTTCAGGGACAATTAAGGCAAAATCGACGGTAGTTTACACTCTTTTTACCATATATTATTTGGAATTTCCTCGTGTAGAAAACAAGTATAGGTTTATTTGTTGAAATTCTCTGTAATCTTTTTTTTTTAGCATTTATTATTTTATTTTTTTGAGTTGTTTACATGACAATGGCTTCAGAATGATACTACTGATTATCATACATTTATATGTAAAATTCCATGAAATTTGCTTTTTATCTTTTGGATTCCAGTAAAAAAATTGTTTTGAGGTTTGTCATTTTTGTATACTTTGAGGTAACATATATAAATGATATGTTTTCTGATGATCCTTCCCCAATCGGGGAGAAATATTGTTGCAGACAGTGGAGGAGCAAAAGCACAAACTGGCGGACACTGAGAACTTACTGAAACAAAGAAGGTTATATCCCTTTGCTTAACATTTACCTCATTTAAATAATCTATAGAAAATTTTCACGTTCCCATTATGGTTATGTCAATTTCCTATGGATGAAAAGAAATAGCTGCACTCATTGCTCCTGTGTCTTCTCATATAACGGGGCTTAAAGCACCACAATCGGTGGTAATACATTTAGTGCTCCTGATTGATTCACGGAAGCAAAGTAGAGATCCAGTTCAAGGTGACTTATCTTACTGATTACGATGTGCATATTTGTTGTTAATTCCAGGGATCTTATTTCAAGTTACAGAGATTCAGTAGAAGAGCTTATCAATTCCAAAATTTGAAGTGTTCATATCATCCCTTACTGAGGAAGGATATTTTGTCGTAGTTGCTCTCTTGAAGTGTGGTCCATCAATTACTCATCAATTAATGAACAGATTCATCTTTAATAAGTAACTGTGGAAGTACTGTGATGAATACACCTGTACTTGGCACCTTATGAAAAATGTTCCTTGCAAAAGCAATTATAAAGCTCACTTCTGTTTTTGTTCTGCGCATTACACATCGGACCCTCCACCAGGCAACTTATGAGTTATTGCTCGATTTTAGGGATATTTGGTCATAAATTTTATTCTGCACAATATGTTAAAAAAAAAAAAAAACCTTTTTTCATGCTTCATCAATCCATAGGCCGCCATGGCAAAATGCTTTCCATTTTGACATGGGGTTTTGAGACGTTACCTAGTTAATTTGTTGAAATTTCAAAAATTCCTTCTTTATCCATGGGAGTGGTTTTGATATTGCACAGCCTCTATTTGTGTTGCTTATCTTGATTAGACATGTTATCCTCTGGAAAGGTAATGTTTACTATTTGTGACTGCCATGGTTGTACCATACATGACCTTTCTGGCATTAATTTAGTGCCAGAATTTGAAAGTAATTACAGTTTGTCAGTATCTTGATTTCCATGTTTTATTAGGTGTTGCACCAAAGGTGCTTATATATATATATATATATATATATAAGCTTGGATGTGTGATTAATTTCTCTCTTCAAAAGCTGGATTTAAACCTCCGACGCTCTACTTGCTCCTATTTCCCCAATTCCAGAGTTCTGTAGTACATTTGTTATTGAAAACATGGTCTCTTGCAAAAACATGTCTATACCGTTGACGCTTTTCGTAACGTGATTTATTTGGGGTGTTAAATTGTATGTGTCATAGACACACTAATTAGTTTTGGCTTTTGCCTGTGTGATCGTTAGGAGTAGAAGTCTAGTTGATTAGAACTGAGTTGCTGATTCATTGTTTGGTTTAAAAGAAATGAAGGATACAATTCTGCTTCTTCTTTGTGTATTCATTAAAGATTTTTATGAAGTGGCAATATCATCTCTTTTTTCTAGCCATTTTAAGGATTAGAGAAGGGAAATGTTTACAAAATTTTTGGGGATGGAAAAAAACTTCAAGACAATTGATCTCATATATTTTTCTTGTAGAAATCTCAATCAATTGTCAATCTTCTTATTTGTCATGGTCTCATAGTTGTATACTTGTATTTATGAGCCCTAGGAATTGTTATACAATATCTTTATTTTTGGTCTGTTCTGGTTTAGTTTAGGCACAAACTGCAGAATAGCTTTATGGATGAATTAGTTTTAGTATAAATTGTTTTTACTTTATAAATTGTATCTGGTGTCTCTAAACCATAGTACATATGTGATGTAAATAAGTTTATGTTTATGATTTTATTGAAGGTAATGACAAGAAATTGAAATGCACTACAATAATTTTCTTTTAAAAACTGTTTCAAATGCATGCTAATTTTGACTTGAAATCAAGTATAATCTGTTTTACAGTTTTTTGATCTATGATCTAACTGACTTTGCATTTGTCAAAGTTTGTTTTATATTTCACCTGTTCTCTTGTATAGTCTAGCATACTAAGCCCCTCTTTGGTAGCCATTTTTGGGGAGAAAATGCATTTTTGAATAGTTGATTGATGGAGAATGTGTGGTTAAAAATTAAGAAAAAGTTTTGGGTTTGTGTGTAATATTATTTTATTGAAACGTGTGTGGTTGAAAAGAAGAGAGAGAAAAATATATTTTGAGAAAAATGGATACCAAACGGGGGCTAAATGTGTTGCTGCGGATTAGTCTCTTCTTATTTGGGGAGGCATTCATAAATCATAATCATATCATTCACGTGATGGTTAATCACTCCTTTTTGTGGATTAAAATTGTTGTTCTGTAAGAAATAAATAGAAGCATTAATATGCTACCAACTTCATAGATTTTCCTATAAACTTAACTGGTTTTTGGTGGCATTGCATCTTCCTTTCGACAAAATTGTTGCAGTCACTATTTTTTGGCTTCGATATTTTGATATTTATTTATCTGCTATTATACCTGCATACTTCGAATAATTTTTGCCATGAGAATTGGTACATTTGCCTTGATTTATTTGCCCATGAGTGTCAATTTGTCTTTTACTTGTATTCTCAGCTCAGATTTGAAATCACCATTGTACTAGCCACATTGACAAAAAGTATATGCGTGTTAGTTACTTTGAATGAATTATCCTGTGACAATTAGAAGTACATATGCCTTGCTGTATGGCAAAGCATGTCAATGAGTGTCAATTTGTACTTTTCCTTTGGATCTCAGTGCTTGATCATTTTTAATTGATGTTGCAATAGTATCTTTTGCACCTAATCTATAATGGCTTTCTCGCTAAAAGATAATACAATTCTGGGCTACTTTTTTACTCTCTTGTAGTATGCTATGGAGTTGTGCAATTCTCCCTTTTCCTTTGAAGCTGTATAGTGTCCTTTTGATCCTGTCTGCCGTTTAGTACTATGATCGTTTTACAGTCTCTATGGCTATTCTGCATTCAGTTGTAGTTTGAGCACCGGATTTTTCTTCACGTTTATTGGTTAGGAAATTGCTACTTTTACCAGTACTACTGTCTATAATTTAGGGTTTAGGAACTGTAGTATTTTGGAGTTTGGATAACCACAAAACTGCCCTTGAATAGCTTCTCATAAAAAAACTTGTATACAACTTGTATTTGCCTGCTGCAATATGAAGAAATTGTCTTATTAATTTTGTTTTTCCATTATGTTTTATTAATGGGGGAAAAAACAGCATAATGGGCATTGAATAGCTAGGTTCTCTTCTACAAAATCTGTTATCTACAATTTCTATGATCTTTCAGCCTGTGCCCTCAAAGATCCTGAACTTGATCGGACGGATAGAAGCAGCCATCCTCTTCCTTGAATGTGGCCTTTGCCCTTTCTGAATACTCTTCTTTCTCTGCAGCATTAAGTTTTATGTCAATAGTCATTGAGCTACGGTATATAGTTTTACTGCTCCATATGTTATCATTTTGAACAAGCACAAAATTGCTCAACTAGGAACCCTAATTTCTGATTGAATAAGCTGAAAATTAGTTGGGTTCGGTCCATTTTATGGACAAGACTTGATGGGGATTCATTTGATTATGGTGTTTCTTATCATATCCTAAATCAAGCAATAACTTCAAAATAATGGTTATTTTTTTTCTTTTTTAATAATGATTTGTGATGTGTTCTCCAAATTATGAACAAAATATCATATATACAGATGAAAAATGAAGCTATTAAGAATATGCATTAGATCATATATAATTGTATTTCGCTATAATTAATTGAACATGAGGGCGGTAAAGAGGGGTCGATCTAGATGATGAGTGTGTCAAAAAGGTGTCAATCTAGTTGGAATCTACAAGTGATGTTATTGACTTTTATCTCCGATGACCTTGTGCGAAAAACAAATTGAATGATTTCAGATTGCCAAATGAATCGTCGTTCAACCTCAATTTATTGTCAAAAGACAATTATCAAATAAATAAATGTATTTTTAATAGCTTAATTTATAGACAAAAGTACAAGTTTTGAAAAAAAAAAAAAAAAAAAAAAAAATTTGAATTTGCAAAACCAAAATAAATAATTGTATTGCGTCTTTAATAATTTAAACCTTTAGATGTCTTGGTTCACTAAGTAAACATTTATGTGTCGTAGTTTAACAATGAAAATCAAGCAGCAAAGGGATCATGATCAAACCTATGTATGATGAAGAGAGGTTAGCTAGGCCAATGTAACAAATCTTGGTTCACCATTTTCATCTGCTGGATCAAATTTGAACTCCTCTCTCTCATCATGCAAATCAAGAATTGGTCTGATATCATCACATTCATCTACAACCGTCCGACGATTTATAGGGAAAGTTGAAGAAGTAGATTCCTGTGCATTGATCCCCCATGCATTAATCTCTTGCAGTGCAATCTGTTCTTGATCAATATACTGATCATGCCCCAGCTGGTGTGGGGGTTGAACATGAAGAGTGTGATGATAATTATTCATTGATTCATCATAAGACCCCAAAGGGTCCCCATTAATCACATCACAATTCAGCGTCGAATCCGTGTTGTCCACGGCTTGCAATGCTGCCTGCTGTTGGGCAGCCATGGCCTGCGCTCGACACAGGGCGAGGTGGTGGAGGACGATTTCGAGCTCGACTTTCGCTACATTTATTTGTCGCTCCAAACTTCGTATTATTCTGTAACACCCTCCGACAGGGTCGGAGGCGCGTACGTCGGATTGAAAGATGATGGTGCGCATGGCGTCGTCTTTCGACTGCTGGTCGAGATGACGGATGATTTTGATAATGTTGCTGACCCCGAAGAGTTTGTGCGCGTTGAGGAATTGGCGGTGGCGTTCGTGAGGGAAATAAGGAGCGAGAATGCAATCGGGTGCGCACTTTCTACGTTGATATTTGCAAGCGGCGCAAGCCTGAGTGGTGGCGTGGGATCTTGAATGTTGAATAGTATGGTTATTATTGTTGGACATGTTATTGTGCATGGCCTAATTATATGGTGGTTTTATGTGTAGATTGGGAGATATCGGCTGCGTCTCCGGCGGGGATGGGAATGGGACTGGCTTTGGCTTTATGTTTCTTTGATTGAAGGCTTTAATGAAGAATGTAAAGGGATGGTCGAGAGAAAAAATAGGAGAGGTAGACACATGAGATAAAGAGAGAGAGGGAACAAGTTTTCTAATAACCACCTTTTGGATTGGACCAAGGCAGAGTTACATTTGGGCCACTTCATTCCGGGATGTATGGTTATATATATATATCAAACGACAGTGAATAATCCAGTATTGGGGAAGAAATAAATTATATGAGTTTTGATTATACGACGCAAATGTATTCTTACATAGATAATAAAGTTGGTGCAATTACAAACATAAGTAGAAAATAAATATATGATCGACGAGTGACTCCCAAGCTAGTCTGAATAACGTTCATTGTGATGGTCACTTTCGGACCCTTCCCTTACGCTCTTCTTCGCCTTCTTATTGTGCTCGAGGTGATGTGCATTGCGATCCACAGACTCCGATATGTCCAAATGAATACCTGGATCCTTCATATTATAACTACCATCGAGTATTATTGAATTGTTAATAGCCTGAAAATTATTGTTCACATATGTAGTCAACTCTTCAGTGCCTCCCAGTTCGAAACCTGTTAAAGATTAAAGTTAAATAAATAAAATTTCAACTTCTTTAACAAGGTTTATCCTTCTTCGAATGAAGTGTATTCTTTTTACTTTCTCGGACTATGCAAGTTATTTTTTGTTCGTATTTAGCTGGAGATCAGGTCGAGCCACCTCCTAAGACTGGAAATAAAAATAAATTGAAAAAAAACAACCTTGTGGGCCGGTAGATTTCTCGTCCATCTCGCCGTGCATGTTGGCTCCCAGGTTGGTTCCGGACAAAGTGATCATCCTGAATCCATCATCATCCTGAGTATTATGCTGAGTTGAATCACCTCCATTTTTCGGAATACTCGATACGTGACTTGTGAGAGAAGAGATGAGTTCTTTGATCTCTTTGTCGAAACCTTTTTGCTTCTCGGCGTCGGTGAAAGCCATGGATGAACACAGAGAAATTTGTGAAAAATATTTATGATATATAAGAACTAAGGCATGGAGTTAAAGTCGGTTTGGGTTTAAATAAGAGTAGGAGGTAGACAGGACTGTTCATGGAATAGGTTAAAGTTAAAAGGGTAGAAGGTGCCTTCCTTGCTTGGCAATAAAAGGATTTATTTCAGAATTAGGAAAGTAAGCAGAGGATTGCTTGTCCAATGGTTCATCCCCTCTATCTTTACAAGAACCATGCTACTTGTACAATCCCGGTTGATAATATTGGTTGACAATCACTTACATGGGAGGGGGTCCACGATGAATAAAAAAATTGCGGACCCCCCTTCATGTGAGATGATTGTCAACTAATGTTGTCAACCGAAATTATACAAGTAGCAAAATTCATCTTTACAATCATAGTTGGGGAAATGACCGTTGAATTCTTGAAACTCAATAAAATCGAGCACTCAAGTGTATATTAATTTTTATTTTTATTTTTAATTTCAGTGCAAGTAGGTCCTCACTTGATGGACCCCGTTAATTTTTAGGGAAAATGAGAGCTACGATCCCAAACATTTCACTGAATAGCAGCTTATATTCTAACCTTTTATTTTTTGCACCCATAGTCCTCGACATTTCAATTTGTCGCGTTCGAAGGACAAATGGACGATTTTACTGTCAATTGATTAGAAAATTTGACTTTGGCCATAATTTGATCAATTCTAAAAGAGTAAAATGATAAATTTACACTTGCCATTTAAATTTACAGTCAATGAAAGGTTTAGGATCGCATTTGGCATTTTCCCCAATTTTTATGCCAATAATCACATGACATGTGCATTGTACTTTTATTTTGGAGTTCAGAATGGAAGCGTACATGGAACGTGACTCTATGAAAGAAAAATAGAAAATTTAACGGTTTCCATCCAGTGGGAACTTACTTCCACCGAAATTAAAAGTTTGGAATTCGTTTGTCTGAAAATAATTGAAAGAGGATTACTGTTGTATTTAGTGAAGTTCAAGGACTCCAGATGTAATTTTCCAACCATATTTTTAGCCTTTTCTTTTTATTTTGGAAACCAGTACTTTAAAGGTCAAGATATATGGATTGACAAAAGAACACATTCCAAAAAACGAGATCAGATCTTGACTGTTCTATTTTTCACATCTTGACATACTACTTTTTCATAGCAGGTGGGAAGATGTCAAATATTGAATTGACATCTTCCCATTTGCTATGAAGATGTAATGTACTGAGGTGTAAATATGTATTGGTGGAATAGTTAAGGGGACAATTTCGGAACGACTGTGTCATTTGGAAAAAATGTACAATTTTGATATAAAAATAATATTTTAGATTCATTGGGATTTGTCCGTCAAATTTTGCAAATGTTGGTTTTACCTCAAAAATCATAGGCTCGACGAAGTGTAAGATGTTTTAGTCACTTGACAACCAATAAAACTTCGTTAATATAGAGAAAATAAACCGTCGCAATAGCATTCTTGTCCAAACTTTTAAGTTCGAGAAACTAACAAATAAAATTAGGCTACTTATTTAAGTTAGAATACATCAAAAATAAGATGGACAAGAATTGTATTGGGAGAAAACAACGGAAGTCGAAAATTGTAATTTTTTACTACGTGATATAAATAAATAAGTCGCCTTTCGACATAATTATTGCTCACAAGTGAATGAATTATTGGCCAATTAATCCAAAACATTAAGAATTGAAGTAGAAATAATTCACAACATCAATTTGAGATTAAAACTTGTTTTAAGTAAATTAAGGTTCAAAAGTAAGTTAAAATCATTCATCCTAACTATTATCTTAATTTGCATATCATGGGAGAAGACTAAAACAAGAATGAGTTAAAGTACATAAATGGGAAAATATGAAAATCTCGCATCAAGAATCCGCTATTTTCTTGTAAAAACACTGTAACCCCAACTTCTTGATTTTTCTCTCCTTTTGTACTCTCTATTCTTGTAATTGATATTACTTTTGTGTTCCATGTGGGCAGTTGGGGCCTGGGGGGAAAAAAGGTTGAACCCTAACTTTGAGGGTCTTACACCGCCACCATTAGAGCATTGTGAAAGAAGTAAATAGCGGGATGTGTCTTAGCAGACTAGAATACAAAAACTGCCATACTGGTGCCCACAAAGAATCCAATTTCATACCTTGTAAGAAGTAGGAATCGAACACTCACATAATGTGTATAATGAATTTCACAAGTCTCGGCTTACATATATGTGTCTACAAGCATTTTTCAATTGTTGGACTAAATTATGTATTTTTAAAACGAGATTTAAGTCAAAACTCTTGTTCCAATTGGTTTCCACAACAAAGTTGAAAAGAAAAATTAAACAATTCCCTTTTTCAAGTGGACTCATTTTCTCATATGATTTTAGTCCTTCATCTTCTAATCTTCACAATCAAGTTCTCTTCATCCCAAAATCATTAAAAATTGACTAGATATAAGTTATAAAAATTTATAATTTAATCCTCAAACTTTTCAAATGTCGAATTTATCTTTCAAAACTTACGAATTTTTATTGAATGCTCCATTAATACTTCTAATTGAATAATTACAATTAGGTTAATTTTAAATTGTTTCAAATCGATTTCAGTTAAGCTCCAAATAGCCCTTTTCCACATCAATTGAATCTCAAGTTAGGATTTTCTCTACAATTAACATAATTTATACAAATTAAGTAGATAATCACTCAATTTATAGATAATTGAATAAAAATAAAAGTTCGAATAAGTACATAAAATGCACTTATCAAAAATTACATAACTAGAAACAATGCAACTATGAACGGAATTCTTGTAGGAGGGATTAAGTTAAAATTGGCTCTTAGTGCACGCAATTTTTTGTGCCTATCAACCCCTAGTATACGTCAATATTCTTAATCTATTTAAGTTTCCAGACTTTCCTGAATAGAGTAAAATGATCCTATATAGTTTTTTCTTATATTTTATTCCCCAAAAGTTTTATTTTCAATACCCATTTGTCCTCACTCAAAGGAAACCGTCACCTTTTACGTTATGACTTATTTGAAAGTTACTATTGTCGTCTTACTTTTGTTCTGAAAAATTTTTAGAAAGGGAAAACGGTCGCCCCCTCTCCCCGCCCGTTGCCACTACCCTAGTTCCCCACCCTTCGATTCGCACCCTCTCTATTGTTTTGATTGTGATTTTGAAGTCGATAGTATTTTTGGCTTGAGGGTATACTTTATTAAGAAAAATAAAAGTAATCAACTTTGAATTTACGGTACATGAAATATAATTAAAATGTTGAAGAAAGCTGAAAACGAGAATAAAAATATTTTATTTAAAACAATCAAGATTTTATTACACGAAACTTGAAAATCGAAAGAATAAGTGAAAAACATATTTAGCCATGCACATTAATAGGAAAGTAAGGTGAAAAAAAAAAAAAAAAAAAATATTCCAGACGGGTGAAGAAAAAACATAAATATGTTCAAGTTAACTGAAATTTTGAAAATTTCACCCATGATCGGAGTTGTCTTCTTCGAACATTCTGTAAAACTTTATTCTACCAAAATTTGACAAGATTCGTACATAAAAATAAAATAATTACGAATAATGATACAATTTATATAATGATTTACATATACATGAAATATAAAAAAGAGGGGTAAAGTTTTTTTTTTTTTCTTGGTTGAAGGAATTTTGGACCAATCTTATCTAATCACATTATGTGTACGTAAATCATTGTTTTTGTGTACATGTAGTACAACAGTTAAATAAATATGATGAATTATGCGAAAGGAGCGATAGGTTGAGAATTGAAAAGCCCGATTTCAAAGGTTGGGGACAAATTTGTGGGATGCACTGAAAGTTAAAGAACTAGTATAGTGCCAACTTTAACTTCGAGAAATTAGCATGGACATCTCATGTGAGAAGACTGAAGTTAACGAAATTATGTAAAAAAACCGAAATATAAAAAATGAACTAAGGGTCGAGAAATAAAAATTTCAATTTATAGATTTGAGGATGAATTTTCTCGATGTGCTAAATGTTAAGAACTAATTGCTCAAATTTCTCAAAGAAAAACGAAGAAAAAATGGTTCCATGCCAAATTACACATCGTCAGTATTATATTGAACCTGTAATTTTTATGATTGAGTTTGTTTTAAATTTTTGAAAAAATAAATAAATAAATAAAATCCTAGAATTCGGGTCGCCTCCTTCCCTTTGCCAGAGCCCAGAGCAAATTGAAATTGCAACCAACATCGATTCCAGGAGATTGGTCAAGCTTATTAAAACCATCCTTCCCCATTCCTCCGGTTACCATCCTACAAATTAGCGGCAAGTGGCGGATCAGTCTCCTCCTAGCCCATTTTAATTTTATATGGGTAAAAAAAAAAAATGTTACAAGTTAAAAAAAAATGTGCGTAATTTTTATTTATTTATTTTTTAACGTATTAGCCGGACTTAATATTTTTATATTAGTCCGATCATGAATCGCACCTGTTAGTGGCTTGGGAGTGTTAAGGTATGGATGTGGGGTTTCCTTTTTTCTCTTTTTTTTTTCTTTTTCATTTTTTATTATTATAGATATTGACAGGTATTAAAGCTAAAAAGTTCAATCGATCTTGCTACATGTACATCAAACTTTATATAATGAGTTACATAATATCACATATTATTTTATCATTCGTCCGTTTAAAATATAATTAACTTTTTTCATCTAATATTTTTTCTCAACGTCATTTCATGTAATCCTCTATGTACCATTTTTTTTTTTATGTGGGATAATCCAACTTCAATTCAATGGTTTTATTATTTGTACACAGGAATTGGCATCACGGTGTATAACCCCCTCACAATAAGGGGGTCTGCTCCCAATAAAAAAATAGCTGACCTCCCTATTGTGAGGGGGCATGCACATCAATTATGCTAAATGAATATTATAAATGATCGCATGGTTGACATCACCATCACATATGTTACACGGGTCCCGCCTGAATAAAAAATATTTTTCCCCATGTATATGTATATGTATGATATGATGTCAATTGAAGTGTCAACCATGCGGACACTGTAGCAAAGTCCGCATGCACATATAACAAAACCTTCAATTCAAATATCAATTCCGCTATAATTACAGTTTTATTGGCATTGTGTGATATGACACACATTTTTGCCATTAATTTAAACAAAATTTAAGATACTCGGTGATCTCGATTTTGACAATATCAAGAAAAACGTACATTTTAAATGTACAAATAGCTTAAACCTTCATACATTTACAACATGGGCCGTCTTACTATCAATGTAAACCAATTGTGTATCAATCTCGTGATCATTAATTGGCCTTACAAATGATTCGGTATTGTTTTACTTCATCAATAGTTTAAAAAATGTCACGTTATTTCATTAATTGCAACCAAGGCAGGCAGGCATCACGTTCGTGACTATTAAAAATGTCCAAATAATTAACAAATTTATTCATGTCACATGATGTTTTACCTAGGTTAAAAAAAAAAAAAAAAAAAATATATATATATATATATATATATATATATATATATATCTGTGAAAAAATTGTGATGAAAATTATAATAAAAAAATCAATTTAATTAAGAAATTAGAGGACTGATCTTCCACAAGTCTTCTATTTATTATCAATCATGCACATGCAAATCTGGAGTTGAGATCTACTATTTCAAACTGGATGTTCAATTTGCTATCAACTCAATAATTTATTGACACATCACTTTAAATTAACATATTTAACTTTTCTTTTACTATCACTTGTACTTAAAATCATTGAGTAGATAGTAAGTTAGATAGCCCATTTTGACAGTAAATCTCAATTCACCAGGCACCAACACAAAATCCAATATCAATTATTACATGGATAAACCACATTATTATTGAATATTGAGCTTCTATCTTAAAATGATAACTTCACTAATCCACTTTAACATGCCCAATGAAATATATAAACTTTGAGATTATGGATTTTATAATTTGAATAATAATTTAATTTTATTCTAAACAGGTTAAATTGTTAGTCGCTGAACTATGAATCGAGAAAACGATATAGAAAATTTATCAATCAAAGTCGTTTCAAAAATTTTGTGATCAAATTTCAGTCACAAAATTGAATCTTGTGTTAAAACACACTATAAGAGTATTTATACAATTTTACTACAAAATCATATGCCCACAAAAAATAAAAATAAAAATAAAAATACACGATTGCTCAAATATTAAAAAAAAAAAAAAAAAGGAAAAAGAAAAAGAAAAATGATCACACCTTCTCTAAGAAAATTTTCTTCAAACATTCCATTTGATGATCTTGAATCTTGGATCAACCTTGCACGTAACATCCACAGGCGTTGCCGTCGTCGGCGACTTTCCGGTGGGCACCGATATTTTAATCCCATCACAATCAACCCTAATGTTTAGCTTCTTTGTTTCCAACTTTCCCATTTTGACTTTCACTTTGGTTTCGAGCGTGATTTTGAGCGGCAAATTATTTTTCTTCAAGCTCGATTTCAATGGAGAAGTGTCGGTGCCATCGGAAAATGGGGAAGAACTTGAAATTACAGTTCTCAAAGTGGTAAAGTTTTTGGTAGCTTGAGTAAAGCTCGGTAAAGATCCATCACCGACAGTGATGTCGCCGGAAAATATTTTCACGGCGATGGGATCGTAGAGGAAGACAATTTTCTTGTTAGGGTTACGTGCAGTGAGAGTGAGGTCGAAGGTCGAGGTGATGGCGGTGTCGGTGAGTTTGAATTTGGAGAAGTGGAGGGTGGAAACTGAGAAAGAAGGGCGATGGGGGCGGTAAAGGACCCAAAAAACGGCACCGGCGATGGCGGCAAGGAGCAGGAGAAAGAGTATTAGGAGGATGGTGCAAAGACAGATAGAACAGCAGCAGCTCCGGCTGTGGCGACGCCGCGGAGGTGGTTGAGGGCGGTACATGGGGCGGGTGGCGTTGTATAATTGAGCTTTGTTTGGGTTGGAGCCACCATTTACGGCGGGGGCGGGGCCACCCCCTTTGGCCGTCGGCTTGGCTGATGGGTACACTCTATCTGTCATATTGCGTGATTATGTAAATTCTCTCTCTCTCTCTCTCTGAGTGTGATTATGGTTTTGAATTATAGAAATATACATGGAGTTGGTGATATATATATAGAGAGAGGAGTGACAGTTTTGGCGAGAGAAATGGATAAAGAATGAGAAGGTGGAAAATTGAACTTCCAGCGACAGCAACTGCTTAACAAATGCACAAATAGTTAAATACAGGTCCTTTTTTAAAAAATTAGTGAAAAAAAAAATGTGAAATTTAGAACGGGACATCGGTGAAAGTTTTTATCTTACCCACCATGATCAATAAATCAAGACTACTCCAACCTTATGGTGTGGTGTGGAAAATAATTTCCAACCTACTTAAATATGTAATTTTAGATTTTCACGTGATCAAAATTGTAAATTTGGATGTTGATGAATAAAATGTTAAATGATTTGATACTTTTGCCCTCTAAATTGACGGTTATAGTTTGTGACGTGGGTTCAAGATTCATAAATTTTAAGTAGCTCGAGGCTTCGGGGCTTCATTTTTTAGGATTCAAAACTCATAACCAAACATGTGAAGGTTGGAGAATATGACTCTAATTTTTTTTTTTTTGAAGTAAAAGTACTACCAAAATTTGATGTAACAAATGATTTAATTCAAGTTAGGTGATGCCACTAATTATTAATTAAAAATGAATCAAGATTGTTAAATAATTTAATGAAAATTCTTAAAGCGACGAACAGGTTTTTCTTCTCCTCCTTCTTCTTCTTCTTCTTTTTTTTTTTTTTTTTTTTTTTTTTTTTTTTTGAGAATTTGGTCTTGCTTATGAAGTGGACTTGTGACTGATTTAGATGTGTCCACCTCACCTACATTCTATACACTTCTTGTAGGATCTTGTGAAAGCGAAGTTATATGTTACACTTTAAAGAGGAAAATAGTAGTTGATTATAGAGATTTCGAGTATTGAACTCATTTCTTTTCTTTTTTCGAAATTGGCTTATAGTGCAAGAAGATGGTTGATAGATTGGCTGAATATAGAATTATGTTGGATGAAGTATGGCAAATCATGGGGGAAGCCATGGAACACATGTCCAAACTCTAGGGCACGTAGAGATTCAATGTAAGATAAGTCGATCAGATTTATGATATCTTTGAAACTGATTGGAATATAATTATAACTTATGTCTAAAGTTCACATTATTTTACAGGTGATCAATTTTACGTAGATATACATGACACGGTTTAAAGTCATCTCACGTGTGATCAATCGTATGCACATGATATGTGTAAGTGCTTCAAGTTAGCAATCAAAATTAAGCAAAGAATGCCTAATTTTTCACACCTAATAAATGCTTATGTACCTAAATTCAGGAAGCAGGTAGACTTTGGTTTTCAAGTCAAGTTGGATAGTAAGTGTCTTCGAATTTCTTAAAAAAGTTACTTATGATCTCATGAAGGAAATAATAGTTGATCTTATGAAATACGTGAATGATAAGTGGGTCATAGTTATAAATATATGGTTAAATTTACTATTTGATTTTGATTGAAACCAAATATTTAAAAACAAGTTGGAAGCTTGAAACCATGTGATTTATGCGATGCATATTAGTTAGCAAATGGTAGGACCTCGGACATTAGCTTTTGACATCCATTATTTGTTATGCTTTATTGTGTGTTCTTTTTCTATATATTTCTTTTACGTTCATTATTAAAGATTGAGATTCTTGATCATAGTCGATACGATATGTCATTTCAAGAACGTAATAATAGTTGTAACTTTTTATGTTCTTTCATGCATGATGATAAGCTACCCATTATGTATATCTATATGTAAAGACCTTTATAGGCCTTAAGTTGCGTGGTATGTTTCTACATAAATGTACGTAAAAACGTCTTTTAGTTGAGTTTGTTTCTAATCATCTAGGTTTAGTCTAGTAATGACAATGGATCGAACCGACTTGACTTGTGGGGCAATGACCCAAGTTGCAAGCAGCTAACACAAAATAGGGTTTGGGCTCGGTACATGAGTTCGGCTCATGGTGGGCCTAGCCAAGCAGTCCATGAGCTGCCACATGCAATTATTTATGGATAACTTACAAAAATACCCTTAAAATTAAGGGTCTATTGAGAAATCTTATGAAAATCTTTTTTAAAGTAAAAAATACTGTGTAAAATTAAAAAGTAATACAATGTCACTTTAGTATCATTTTTTTATTAAAAAATTACAAAAAACACTCCAATGCCCACTGTAATAACAAGGAATACGACAGCTATTGCAACTGATAAAGCAAATGTGTAACTTGAATGAATTTGCATTCACAAAGGGGGAAAAATTGCTTGCAGAACTGCAAAGGTGAGATGCATGATTAAAAAAAAAAATTCATGAAAAATTAAAATAACCTCTGAAATCTTTTTGCTAATCGATCAACTAGATTATTTTTCCTTCTATATTTAATGTAAAAATACAGTATTTTATACTCTGTAATTACTTTTTATATGATTTTTCAAAAGGATCTTATATTTAGGGTATATAGTCTAATTTCCTCATTATTTATTTGTTTCAAAAATTTACTAAATTTTTTATTTTAATTTGTATTTTTTGTTAGAGAAAAATGTTTAAGTAGTTGGACTTTTTGCCCTCCAATTTCAGATCACGTGAACATCGTGTTGGATTTATTGTCCATATTTACAGTTTTGATCACGTAAGGACCTAAATTCGTGTGTTTATAAGATTGTGGATACTATACTCCGATTTTGAAAGTTTGTGACCTATATTTTCACCGCGTGAAAGGTTGGGAGTCCAGTACTAATTGTTCTCAAGAAAAAATACTTCCAAAATTTGATGTATTATAATGATCGAAATCAAGTTGGGTGAGTCCACTTATTATTAATTAAAATTGAACCAAAATTGTTAAATAATTTAATTAAAATTTTATAACTAAGATTTTTTTTTTTTGTTTTTTTGTTTTTTTTTTTGTTGAGATTTTGGTCTTGTTTATGAAGTGGACTTGTGACTGATTTAGATGTTTCCACCTCACCTACTATATGGTTCTTCTTCTAGGATTTAATTTAAATTTTATGCGTGACGATCAAAGCTAAATGTGTACTATGATAAGAAATAGTATTCTCGATCATAGATATTTTTAGTATGTATTAATATCATCTCTTATTTTTGCTTTAAAAATGGCTCATTGTGCAATGAGATAGTTAATAGATTGACTGAATCAGACAATTTTGTTAGAAGAGGTTTGGAAAAAGCATGAAGCGGTTTTCCCCAAATACACGCATCCAAACTCTAGTGAACAAAGAGATTCAATGCAAGATAACTCGATTAGATCGATGCTATCTTTGAAAGTAATAGGACATGATTATAAATCACGTGTAAATTCCACGTCATCTTACAGATGATCAATCCATCAATCATACATACAGTCGTACACAGGTGATATGATTCACGTACTCTAATCAAAGTATATGATTAACAAATATATATACCAAGTTATTATCAAAATTCAGCAAAGAATACCAAAATTTTCACACCTAATAAATGCTTATGTACCTAAATTTGGCAAGCAGATAAAGAGTCAAGTTGGATAGAAACCCCATACCAGCTGTTGTTTGTTAATTAATTAATTGAGAATATAACTAATAGTCAGGAAATTAGTAAAGGAATTTGTTTAATTTTATTTATATAAGTTTTAGCTATTAGTACTAATTAGCAATATTTTTTTTTTTAGTTAGCTGCCCTACATATGGTGTCAAGAGAAACAATAATATTATTGCGCAAAACCTAGTACTGCGATATCAAAGAATAATTTATTAACCTTCGGTTTATACTTATAGCCACGGACGGATCGAGGAAACAATTTAGCACTAGCTAATACAGGGGGGAGGGGGGGAATTTTTTAGCACGGACTAATATAAAAGAAAAAAAATTTATTAGTATTTGGACTAGATGGCCGGGCTATAGCCCAACCCATCCCATCCCGTCTCGACCCGACCCGACCCTAAATCCGCACCTGCGTATAGCTCATAAGTTAATAATTAGATGGCGGTAGTCTACTCAATACCTCTTCTTTTAACTTGGGACAGTAATTGAATGTTAATAATATCTTATTTAGGTCATGTTTGATTGACACATTTGTCATGAAAAATGTCATATTCGAAGAAAATATTTTTCACTTTGGTCGTTTGATTGCAACTTGGAAATGAAAAATATTTTACAAGGTACAGCCACTTTAAACTTGTTTTCAACAAATTTCATGAAAAATATTTTCCTACGATTTAGTTGGTTTTTTATTTTCCAACTTACATGAAAAATGTTTCACTTTCTACCTTTACTATCAAACGGACCCTTAATTCTAAGATGGAAATAATTTATTATTGACGACTTCAAAGGGATAAGAGATTTTTGTACCAAAAAATCGAAATATTTTTCTTAATTACAAAGAAAGAGGACAATTTTAATTTGATTTAAAAGAAAGAGGGCAGACCTAATGTCCTCGAGCTTTTCCATATATTTGTTATAATTTTCTTTCTAAATAAAAAAATAAAAAAAAACCAAAAGTCTGCAAAATGTAGCACCAGACTTGAGCTGATCGCGTGCAGAGCCGGTCCTGTGATTTTCGGGGCCTAAGGCGAACTTCGTAGATTAGGCCCCTAAAATCTGTCGGGGAGCAGCGCCCCCGAATTTTTTTTTTTTTTTAGATATCTTATTAACTTTTAACCAAAAATTTGAAAGAAAGAAACAAAGAACGACAATACGAAAAAATCTGGAAGAATACACAAAATGGCAGAAATTAGAATGTGCGCCTGTGCAATTGATTCTATAAGTACTAATCATATAAGCCGACCAGACTGCAATTATATAAGCCGACAAGGCTTCAAACATTTCCAATATATTTAATGATAAATTATGGCAAGCCATTGCTTACCTGAGTACAATCAATGCCGATGAAAATTATGGAATCACACTTTTGAGAATTTCACTGTGACAGCTCAGCCTGAAATAAAAATTTAAAATCAAATTGCAAATTTTACACTGATTAAGCATTTCCTATTGATGTCTTTTAAAAGTCTTTCTTTTGCTTTCTGATCTCATCCCTTAAGGAGGTAGTCTATAACTCAAATTATACAATTTAAGGTATGTTTGACAAGGTGTTTATAAACATATATAAATAAATGTCGAAGAAGTGAATATTCTTGTGGATCCTATGAAATAAGTGAAGAAAAAGTGATTTGACTAAAAGTATTTTTTGGCTTAAGTTTTTTATAAACACCTCAAAGGCTCAAAACAATGGACTAAACATAGGCTTTCTACTCAAAAGTCCTAACATTGCCTCCAATGTTGAAGCTGAAATTTGAACTGATTTACCTCGAGCCCTAAAAAGGGAAACCAGCAAAAAACCAAACTTTTACATGCCTTAAAAGTCATTAGGATTTAAGGAGTTAAGGAAAATTGCTTTGTAATGAGGAATTAGATTGACTGAATCTTCCTTTCATGTTTAATTTAATATAGTTATTAGCAAACTTATTCTTTATTATCATGTCGTTTTGCACCTTAATTTCAATATACAAAGAGATTCATATGCGCACATATAATTCTTATAGAATTTTATAAAATAGAAAGAAAATAAAATACATACAAACAAGCAACAAATACAATTAATTTACCTTTCTCTCCCTTCCAAGTTCCAAATTCAAATTGATTTCACCAGAGTCCACAAGAATCCTCAATTTCCATACGACCAACCATACCCTCTGTCACCAACTCTTCACAGAATCACATTCCACAGGATTGAAATGATGCACTAAAGGCAAACAACAAATAATTCAAAATCTGAGGAAGACATTATAAAAAGTCAATTTGGTAGTTTCAAATTCAACAAATTTTCACTCTTTCTTCATCCCAGAACACAGAAAAAAAATTACTAACTAGCAAGGTAGAGACCAGAGACGTAGAGTAAACACGGAAAAAAAATAAAAATTCACTACATTTAAATCAGATCCAGCTCTTCAAATGAACACACAACCACACTTTCAATTCATTTCAAAGGTGAAGGAATAATCAAAATTGAAGATAATACCCAATCACGAGTCACGACAACAAATTTTCAAAAAAATAATTAATCCTTCCACAAAAAAACAAGTACCAGTCTTTCTTCCCCTTACACCTTGAAAAATCTTCAAATTATTAACTCTGTCATCTTCTTAAATAAAATCAGGAAACAATTGGAGAAACCCAATAATCTGAAAAAACGTAATTTTACTTGGAGAAGAAACAGTTGATTGTACACACACGGGTTAGGAAGCCAATAATCTGAATCCCTAAACCTGTAAGATGAATCAAGAAAAGAATGAAAGATACCGTACAAACCAAATAGTAGAAGAAGGTATATTGGATCTTCGAGTTTGAGTCTTGGAGTTGGAGGAGGAGCTCGCAAGTTGCAAGTCGCCAATCGCCGGTGGAAACTGGAAAGGAGAGTGGAGAGATTGGAGAGTCGCCGGTCGCCGTTCGTGGGCCTGGGTGGAGAGGAAAGTAAAACCCTTATGTTCCTTTCCTGGTTTTAAAAAAAAAAAAAAATTTTGGGCCCCCGAAATTTTTGGGCCTGAGGCGGGCGCCTCTTCTGCCTCAAGGCAGAACCGGCCCTGATCGCGTGGCCCGTGTGCTGAGTGCAGGTGGCTTACTTGCATGGACGAAATCCACGCTCAGGCTGGCTTAAAAACGAGCCTGACGGCCCTGGCCCTTCAGCATATGTTTGGTTCCATTTTTTCAAAATTTATTATTAACCATACATTCTCTAATAAAATAATTTTACACATAAATTAAGAAGGGTTATATTTATCAATGACCACCCAACTTTGTATTTAGTATCATCATGACCACTCAATTTGATTTTATTTCATCATGACCACCCAACTTTATATTTAGTATCACCATGACCATCAAATTTGATTTTATTTCTCAATGACCATCCAATTTCATAAAATATTTCATCATGACTACTCAATTTTATATAACGTTTTAGTATGATCACTCGACTTCTTTTTACTAATTTTAAAAGGGGTAAAACAATAATTTTGCATTATATATAAAAAAAATTAAAAAATATAATTTTATTTGAAAAAATATAATAAAATAAAAACTATTTAAGAAAAAGTGACTTACAAAAATAAAATAAAAAACTTATTTTATAAGAACGTTACTTTAAAAAAAGTTTTTATTTTATTTTCTTTTTCTAAGTAACTTTTTTTAAATAAGTTTTTAATTATTTTTTTAACTAAATTTTTTTTCTTTGTTTTTAAAATTTATTTTATATATAATACAAATTTTTCATTTTATCCTTTTTGAAATTGGACCGTCCTTGTTGTACACTCTTTTGTACAGAAAGTGATACATCCCCCTTACATGTAAAGAGGGGCCCACATGAATTAAAAAATTATGGGCCCCTCATTTGTAATGTTCAAGTGGCTTTTCCCTTTAAAATTAGTGAAAATTGTAAAAAGAAGTTATGTGGCTATAGTGAAATATTATATGAAATTGGATGACTTTGATGAAATAAAATAAAATTTGGTGGTTATGGTGACACTAAAATACATTTTCTTACTAAAATATGGCTCAAACATGAGTTCAATGTTGATATCCATAATCAACGAGAGTATTATATAAAATTACACTTAGAAGAATAGACCGTACAAATATTTTCCGTGAACAATACAATCAGATTAGATCGTTAAGGCATCAAGATATCATAGAACGGACTCGAATTTTTTGTACCTTCTAATGACTTGTTGAAGTTGTTTCAATGGATTAGAAGACCTCAACCCAAATCCAAAACACTCTTCTCGCATAAAATCATATGGATTCTTTTAAGGATTTGTTAGAATAATTCTAAATATGGGCTTTCCATTTGATTGTAAATTTTACGGGTTAGATGTATAACTCATAATGATATTGTGATTAGACCCAAAATATGTTACGTGATCTATTTGGCCGGTTTACACCTTACGGATTATAATTTATATAATGTGGTAAGAGAAAATTACCTAGAAACCTACATTTAAATATTAATTTTCAAAAGACAAGGGATCAAGTTCAATTTTCACAAATCAGGTGTTAATTAGGTTTTAAAAATTAAATTTACTAAAAATTTAAATAACCTACCCCAACCAACCTATACATATGTCACCCCACCCTAACCATTCTCTCTCTCTCTCTCTCTACGCCCACAACACACGCACCAACATTCCGGTTGCGGCGGAGCTTCTCACCGGGTTGGAGGCGCTAATGCTGCTTGCCACATTGTCGTCGACCTCGCTGCTGCAAACAATCGTGTCAACCACACCACTACTACTGCAAGCAGCACTTGGCAGCGACGAAGCTTCTCGCCGTCGGCGGCATCGCTATTGCTGCAAGCAGCGGCGAGCCCTACTCGCAGTAGCAACATGACATTGGTGATGTTGTTGGTGCAGATCTATGAGTTGGTGATTCTATTGTTAGATCTGGTGTGAGATGGTGGTGCGATGTCGAGCTGTAGGTTGTAGTGGTGGTGCGAATATACGTGGTGGTCTGTGAATTTGTGGTATGGTGTGGTGTATGGGTTGTAGTGGTGGTTATGGTGGCAAGTTGGTGGATTCGAGGAGGTGGTTGCAGATTTTGGTGCAGGTGGTGGCAATGGTGGTAGTACCGGCATGAGCATCACCGGATATGGTGTTGCCCAAAAGACAGTATGTAGCTATCGGTGTTTTGACTTGATTTTTGGTGCTTTTGAGAATGTATTAGGCCTGAATGTTGGTTGAGATTTATAGAAGTTGCTGAGGTTGTTATGCTTGTGGTGGAATTCAACAGATTGGGCGATAGTTGGCTGGTGTTTGGAGGCTTCAAAAGAGGCGTGCTTTAAGATTTGTTAAAGGTGGTGGTGAGTTGTCGTGGATTGTGGTGTTGGTCTTTGGTGTATGCAAATTTGTTTGTGGTGACCTTATGTCACCAAATATGTATTTATTGTATCTAAGTGTGACCAACTGTGTATTCATTGTGACCATCTGTGACCAAATTAACAGTAAGTCACAAATTATCATGACGACGTCGGAATGAGCTGAAATTTGGTAGTCTGATTGGAAACTGCCCGAAAAATTGAACTCGAGGCAGAGACCCGAGATCTTATGATTTTAGCCAAATTCCTTCATTTAAACCTTTAAATTGTTATTTTTAGTATAATTCGTTTTGATTTTCAGCTATTTTTGGCGCGTTTTGATATTTTATGTTTTTAGGGTTTCTTGTGTGTGCAAGTTTGTTTATAATAACTTTCTGTAATCAATTCTATGTTAATTGTGACTGATTGTGACCAATTCTGTGCTAATTGTAACCGTCTGTGACTTGATCACATACGGTCACAGTTAAAATTGAATTGGTCAAAAACAGTCACACTAAATGCAAATTTGTTCACAGTTAGTCACACTAAATACAAATATGTGATTACGAATAAATTTGTAATTGTGACATATAATTTGTGTCTCGTGACTAATAAATAAACTATGATAAATTAACTTGATAATTTATTATCATATAATGACTTGTAATCAGTTAATTTAATAAGTTGTCTCATATCATTACTTTTCCTTGGCATAAATCAATTAATCGATCACGGTCACTGAAAAAATATATATGTCACAATGTGCACAAGTTACAAATCCAATAGAACTAATCACGGGTCATTGGTAAAAAAAAAAAAAAAAAAAAATCGTCGGAGCAACTGCCGGATTGAAGCGGTCGTCGGAGCCAATGGAGAGGTGGAGAGAATGTGGTGTAGTGGGGTGATAGAATGGGATGAACGAGGTGGTATGAGGTGGGAATAATTAATATATATTATATTATAATTTAATATTTAATAAATTTATTTAGCACCTGATTTTTGAAATAATTTGACAAATTTGTTAATTTTGAAAAGTAAATCTTATATGTAAGTGTTATGTGGTGTTCCCATGTAGTAATTAAAGTATGTTGGTCAGAAATATGTAAACTATAATTAAGGTTTAAGTCGTTAATGAGACGGCTCCATAAATTTCTATATAAAGCCGTCCACCCTCCTCTCCATGTTGGTACTTTGTGAGGAGGAAGGAAAGGAAAATCTAGCTGTTAATATTCATATCAATAATATCTTTTGTATGTATGAATTCGAACTATCAACTTATTATTTTGTGATTCTTATTTCTTAACATGGCTATCATTAAATTTAATAATTGGTATCAGAGCATCATGCTAAGATTAGAGTCCTTCATAAAAATCACCTTCTTTCTCGATTTCTGACTGAATAATTCTGAAGTTTTTACAACCTACCAATTTAAAGTTTTTGGAAATATCAACTCTTGAATTCTGTCTTCCACAACCGCCAATTCAAGGTTTGGAATTAATTTGGTTTTCTGTCTTCCACCTTATTTTTGTTTTGTCTTCTTCAGCCAATATAAAAAAAGAATAAAAATGAAAAAGAAAATGTTAACCGTGTGAAGACGTTAACTGGGTTCAATTTAGAAATGTGTTTATGGGTTTGTTTGTGGGCATGCTATATTGACTCATTAATGGCAAACAATTTTAGCGACTTGTCTGTGGGGAATGCAAATTCCAAGAATGCACAGTTTAACAAATAATCATAATTTGATGTTGAAGTGGCTTCAATGTATTCTTAATTATTTGTTAAGCCCTTAATTTTGTGAATTAAGCTATAATTTATATGGGTTCACATCTACATGGCATCAATTTGCATTGAAGTTTCTGCAAACGGCCAATTAAAGGTATACATGTAATTTGACGTGTTTGACCCATTAGGGAATCTATATTATCCACACGCCAGTTTACATTTTTTATTTTAGCATGTGTATGTATGTATGTTTGTATATATATAAATGTTTATATACTTGAATGTTGTATGCTGTTATTATTTGTTCATTTAAATTTTACCTTTCATCGATTTTATGATTTGTTGCATAATTATTATTTTTGTGATTGAATTTCTTATGGACTTTGAGACGATCATTATTTTCCCACTAAAAGAAATAATTAGAAACAAAAATGGGTGGTAGCTGCCAAAATGACACTCATTATTATTTATTTGGTTTTCTCTACAAAAAAAAAAAAAAAAAAAAAGAATTGTAAGGCATTAGTGTCGCTTTTTTGATCTATTGCATATAGTATTTTGCCCAAAGGTATTATTATATGCGATGTTTTGAAAAATGGCAAAAGGTAGTTAACAAGTTTACCTTGGGCTAGATCCTCCTTCTGCCCAAAGGTGTTTGTATTTCAAAAACTAATGTGAATTGTTAATTTACTTCATGATATGTTTAAGAGTACCTTACAGTATGTTGTTTTGTTAGCCAAAGGTGACTTTACAATGATGCATCTAGGCTCTTACCGTAATAAGATTCATATGGATCTGACTTTAATTACGAATTATCTAATTAATAGACGATTGATATCTTATCATCCATTAGCTGCATGTATTATGTTTGGATGATATTATATATTTCCACAATTTTAAATGTCTCATCTCTTTTGAGTCAATTGTTTGCTATTGAAACCTTGACTAGGAATATTTATGTGAGATGGAAAAGAGACGTAGAAATATCACTTGGTCTTTTGGGCTTGGATTTTGCAATAAAAAAAACTTTTGAAACCCACAAATAAGAGCACTTCTGAATATGTGGCTAAGTATGAGAAGTGGGAAAGGGCAACAAACTTTGTTTGAAAATTGTTAAGCACTCTATATCCAATTCCGTTATGGGTGCTATCCCAGACAATGAGAATGCCAAAGGTTTTATGGATGTCATAAGAGAAAGATTTGTTGAGTCTGATAAAGTTGAAACTGGAGATCTGATGAATAAATTGATAAATATAAGGTATGATAGTACAAGTGGAGTTAGGAAGCACGTTATGAAGATGATAAATATATCATCTAAGCTAAAGGCTTTTGAGATTCTCATTCCGGAGCTTTTCCTAGTCTATCATGTTGTAAATAGCCTTCATACCCAATTCAATCAGCTTAAGGTTACTTATAATGCTCAAAGTGATAAATTGGATTTAAATGACCTAATTGCAATATGTGCCCTAGAAGAATATAGGATGCGGCATGAGACTTTTGAAACTGTGCAGTTAGCCTTTTAGCCATCACAAAACAATAGGTCTTCTCATAGCCATAATTCTAAGTTTCGTAAGGGTAATACGTCACACTGAAATCAGCAGAATAAAAATTTTGGAGGTAAGATTTTTGGTTGTCCCAAAGGAACTATAAAGAAAAAAAAGAATGGTCACTGATAGAAAGATTGTTTTAAGTTTATGACTTGGTTAGAGAAGAAGAGTTTTGTATGGGTTCACAAGCAAACGGAGGTCAAATGAGAATGAAGTGAGCTTGTGTGCTAGGAATGGAGTTCAAGTGAAGGTTGATTTCATATGAGTAGTGAAGTTGTCTCTGGAGTCTGGTTTCTCTATTATTTTAGAGAACACAGTTTTTGTACCGACAATGAGACAAAATTTAATTTCTATATCGAAACTTGATGCTTCTAGTTCTTCCTTTCATTTTGGTAATGGAATGGTTGAATTGTCTTGTTTGATTGGAAATGACCTTTTATGTGATGATTTATATAAATAGTTTTTGCTCCTTTTAGTGAAGTCTCTTTTGTTACCAATGTATCAAAGAAAATGTCTCCAATCCGTGAATCGTCCTCTATGTCGTGGCATAAGCGGTTGGATCACATTTCAAGGGATAGAATGGAAAAATTGGTAAAAGTTGAGATACTTCCCTCTCTAGACTTTAGTGATTTTGATGCTTGTGTGGATTGTATAAGAGGAAAGTTGACTAAGTTTACAAGGAAAGTTTCCACTAGGAGCAATGGTATTTTGGACTTGATATATATTGATATAGTGGACCTTTACATTCCACCATATGTGGGAATAAATATTTCATAACCTTTATTGATGATTTCTCACAATATGAATATGTTTACCTAATTAATGATAAATCTCATGCATTTGAGAAATTCAAAATTTTCAAAATAGAAGTAGAGAAACAATGTGGGAAAAATATCAAATTTGTAAGATCTTACCGTGGTGGTTAGTACCATGACAAGTATGACAAGTCTGGTCAAAACATGAGTGATTTTGCAAAGTTTTTATAAAGTTTTGAGATAGTGCCCCAATACACCATGCCAGGGACACCTGAACAGAATGACGTTTCTGAAAGACGTAATAGAACTCTAAAAGATATGGTCAGGAGCATGATGAGTAGAACAAATTTGCCAGAATATCTGTAGGGTGAAGCCTTGAAAACTGCTATGTATATCTTGAACAGAGTTCCAAGTAAAGTTGTTGCAAAAATACCTTTTGAATTATGGACAGGACGTAAGCTAAGTTTGGCTAATTTCAAAGTTTGGGGATGTCCAGCTGAGGTTAGGATTTATAATTTTTTTGAGAAGAAATTAGACCTGAAATCCACTACATGTTATTTTATTGGGTACCCAGACATATCAAAAGGATATAAATTCTACTATTCAAATCGTGGCACTAGAATTGTTGAGTCAATCACTGCTAAATTTCGGGAGAACGATTTTGGTGATAGTAGGTGGTCTACGTTGAAGGAATTTTTTGTTGATCCGAGTCCAATCCTTGTTGTACAGGAAAAAGTTATATCTCAGCCAGTTGAAATTGTTAATGAAGAACCTGGGCACCAAGAGGAACTTCAGGTTCCTCCACCAACAACGGTTGAGTCAGTTTCTGAGCCACTTGTTAGAAGATCGCAAAGGGAAAGGAGATCTCCATTGCCCAGTAACTACATTACGTATTTATTGGAGACTGATTTTAATATTGGGCATATTGTTGATCCTGTTACTTATAATCAAGCATTGACAAGTCTTAAGTCAGATAAATAAACAAGTGTTATGGAAGATGAAATGAATTCTATGGAACAGAATAAAGTTTGGAAACTTGTTGAATTTCCTCCGGATGCTAAAGCTATAGATAACAAGTGGATTTTCAAAAGCAAACTAGATTCGAAAGGGAATGTTGAATGAAAGAAGGCAAGATTGGTTGCAAAAGGATTCACTCAATGAGAGGGCATTTTTTATAATGAAACCTTATCACATGTTTCATCCAAAGATTCTTTTCGAATTATAATGGCACTTGTGGTACACTATAATTTGGAGCTTCATCAGATGGATGTTAAGACAACCTTTTTAAATGAAGATCTTTCAGAAAGGATTTACATGAGACAACCTAGAGGTTTTGTTGTGAAGGGAAAAGAACATTTGGTGTGTAAGTTGAACAAATCCTTATATGGTTTCAAGCAAGCATCATGGAAATGGTATTTGAAGTTTAACGAGATTGTGACTTCCATTGGTTTTGTTGAAAATACAGTTGATCAATGCATTTATCTCAGAGCCAGTGGGAGAAATTTTATTTTTCTCTTCCTATATATTGATGACATTTTACTTGCTAGCAGTAACTTGGAATTGATTCATGAGACAAAGAAAATGTTATCTGCTAATTTTGAGATGAAAGATCTTGGAGAAACTTCTTATGTGCTTGGTATTGAAATACATCATGATAGAAATCGTGGCTTGTTGGAACTTTCTCAGAATGCTTATATACGATGTGTTCTAGAAAGGTTTAGTATGCAGAACTGTGCACCTAGTGATGTACCTATCATAAAAGGGGATAAGTTTAACAAAGCTCAATGTCCAAGGAATGAGTTGGAAAATGGAGTCTATGAAGATGATACCATATGCTAGTGTTGTGGGGAGCTTGATGTATGCTCAAGTTTGCACTAGATCGGATAGAGCCTACTCAGTCAGTGTCCTTAGTAGGTTTCAATCAAATCCAGGATAAGAGCATTGGAAAACAGCTAAGAAAGTTATGAGATACTTGAAGAAAACTGAAGGTTATATGCTAACATTCCAGCATTCAAATCATCTTGAGGTGGTAGGCTATTCAGATTCAGATTTTGCTGGATGTGAAGATGATTTGAAATCAATCTCATGTTATATTTTCATGGTAGCTGGTGGTACTATCTCTTGGAAAAGTGTTAAACAGACTCTAGTGGCATCATCAACTATGCAAGCTGAATTTATGGCATGTTATGGGCTACAATCCAAGCCGTTTGGTTAATAAATTTCATTTTTGGATTGAAAGTTGTTGATTCCATCTCGAGGCCAATCACTATCTATTGTGATAATAGCGCAGCAGTGTTCTTTTCAAACAATAATAAAAGTCTGGTAGGTCAAAGTATATTGACATCAAATATTTGGTGGTTAGAGAGACATAGTCAAGGAAGGGCAGACGAAAATAGAGCATATCAATATAGAGGCGATGATTGTAGATCCTTTGACTAAATGACTCGCTTCAAAAGTCTTTAAGACACATGTTACTAATATGGGTATTGTGGAAACTTTTGATGTTTTGGTTAGAGGGAGTTATTTATGCAAAAGAACTACATTTTGGCTTGATCTCTTTACGGGCTACGTAGGCAACCCATATGTTTCTTGGGTACAACCACCTTTTAATAATAAAATATATTTTCTCATATCCATAAATTATTTTAAGCATACTTTTGACTTATGTCTTTTATTATGATATTATTATGATCTTGAGATATATTGGATAAAGACATAAGATGGGTCTCTTTTAGAGACATATAACTTCATTTTGATTAGAAGCATTATGATGACCGATATGAATTAACACAGTTGAGGATGGGGATCCATGTCGATAAGGATGTTGACATTTGTAGCCGTGGAATGATCTTACGTTGTTTAATTGGTGTAATGACTTTCATATTTGGTGTTAATATTCTTGTTGGACTGGATCATGTTGCGTAAGGTGTCATTATTGAAGCTGTACTTTTGTGGCCACATATGTAGTCTAACCCGGATGTCAAAAGTTTCGTTATAGCAATCAAATGTTTGCACAAGTGGGAGAATGTTAGAATAATTCTAGATGTGGGCTGATAAGTGTGTTTTTACACACTTATTTGACACTTTTTCTAATTTATTATTGATAAAATTGAGTTAATTTCTAAGCATAATTGTGTATTTTGTACTTTTGTAGGCTAAAACCCTGTAGGGAAGTAAAACGACCAAATAGAGAAGAAAAGGGACTAAAAATGAACAAAGTTGTGAAGTTGGGGACTTAAGTGCAAAAGTCTAAAAGATGAAGGACTTGAAGTGCAATTATGGAAGGGCTGAAATGTAATAAAAATCAAAGCATGAGAACCAAATTGCACTAACTCAAATTTGAAGGACTGCATTACACTGGACCAGAAGGCTGAAGGACCTGAGCTGCAAAATCATTTAAAACGTGCGACCGCATGGGTTTTAACCATGCGGCCGCACAGGTTAATTAGAGACGTCAACTTATTATCTGGATTTGTCTATGCGACCGCATAGGATTGAACTATGCGGCCGCATAGAGTTAAATTTCAATGGCGGTCTAATTTTCTTGCACGATTTTTTTGGTCAAACTTTTGCATTATTTTTGGCTTATTTTAATGTTGGATATTTTGGCTGTCTCACGAAATATCCTAAAATATCTAAGTTATATTAGTATTGTATTATTTCCCTCCCTTATTTATACTACTTTGGTCTATTGTTACAAACACATTTGCACACACTTCTCTCTCATTTTCTCTCCCTCTCTCTCTCGAAAATCTCTCTCTCTCTCTTTCATTTTAATTTTGTTTTCTTTTATTTTGTGTTTTGTAGGTTGTTTTGGAGAAGAAGTGGTGGATTAACAAGGATTATACAAGAAAAACTTGGAGAAATTGTTGAAGAAGGCAAAATCCATTCTCAAAAGGGTTTTATCTTTACATTTTTTGTGTTCTTCAATCATTTATCCTATGTTTGTAATGTTTGTAATAGATAATCTCTTGTTATTTTGTTAGAATGATGAGCTAAACCTTTATTGTTGGAATTTATGTATTAGTTTAACCAAATATTCATTAATATCATTGTATGTTTTGAATGATGTTTATGTTATCAAAAGTGTAGTGTATTAATTATTATTATTGATTATGCTTCATTTATTTGGACGAATAGATGATGTGGTTAGGTGGTTTATGTAATTATCGAAAGATTATTGCATTGCTAGACCTAGATAATTAGTACCCTAGGTGGTTTTGGGTTATATAGAAATATATACCTCCCCTAGGTGATCCTTTGAGTATTCTTACAATAACTTAATGCTTTGGTTAAGTTTTATCTGCATATAGATTTGTGGGTAACCTTATCAATAGGGTCGATATCGCTCGAAAGAGGTTGTCGACTAAAATTGGAGAATCGGATCTAACTATATATTTTGGTAACTTACATCGGCGCATAATTGACTTGATATTAATGAAATAACGGTTAAATGAAATCATAAATTCCAACATCTTTTCAAATCAAATCTTCCTTCTTTTCCAAAGTTTTAATTAATCTTTTTAAATAGAAAATTGTGTTTTCTTAGTTTATCGTCTTTTTAAATTAAAATTTTAATGTGTGTATCTGTTTCGGAAGTTTGAAACAATATACTCGTAATTGAGAACAACACTCATTGAGGGATCGACATTCGGACTTTAAAGGTCCACTTTACTACTTGATCACGGTCCGTGCGCTTGCGGCATACGATTTAAATCCGATCAAGTTTTTGGCGCCGTTGCCGGGGAGTGTTTATCAAATTACTTGTTAATTTGTCAATCAATTTTTCGAACTTTACTTTCTGTTTTTATATTCCCCTTTTAAAAATCCAAAAGTTACGTTGTTTCTGTTTTTGTCAATTTCTTGACTCTGTTATTGTTCATGCATCGTTCGCGAAGTCTCAACCTACTTGAATTTGATCCTGAAATCGAAGGGACTTTCCGAAGGAGGCTTAGAGAACAAAACGAGTTGAGGAGACAACAACAAAACATGGAGCATCAAGAAGGTCTTCTGGAACCTTTTCCTAGACCTGACCAAGCTCCTCGGGATAGTGTGCCGCCTGGCTTCGATAATCAAGCGGGCAGGGTTCAAAATCCTGTGGTTAATGAAGAAGATATGCTTTTCAGGGATTTTCTGAATCGCCCTGTCGTTGAGAACCAGGCTGGTATCATCTACCCGTCATATGGACATCCCAATTTTCAACTACGTCCGGATGTCATAAATCTATTCTCCAATTCTTTATCATTCTATGGTAGAATAGATGAAAACCCTCACGCTCACATTGCGAGATTCATGGAAATTGTGAGCAATTTCACATATGAAGGTGTGAACGTTGAGGCGATAAGAATGAGGTTATTCGTGCATACTCTAAAAGATAAGGCAAGAGAGTGGATTGACACTCTACCTTCGAGGAGTATCATGAGTTGGGTGGAGTTGGTACAAAAATTTACAACTAAATTCTTTCCACCTGCTCGTGTTGCCAAGTTAAAGCACGACATAACCACCTTTCAACAACTTGACTCTGAGACCTTTCACGAGGCATGGGAGAGGTTCAAGGATATGCTGAGGAAGTGCCCAAACAATGGGATTACTTTAGCACAGCAAGTCCAGTACTTCTACGCTGGGTTGACTCCTCCTCACCGTTCAAATGTTGACTCATCGTCAAACGGATCTGTCCAAAATAAGAGTATCCGAGAGGCGTATGAGTTATTTGAGGTGATGAGCGAACAGAGTGCTATGTGGCCAGACAGACATGCTAAAGTGGGAGTAAGTGGAGTCCGAGAGAGTGAAGCATACTCTCTTATGTTATCAAAGATTGACTATCTGGCACGAAAGGTAGAAGGAATTTCTACTTCATCTTCTGGCTCACAGATAGCTCATATGGTTCAATCCCCACCAGTCTGTGAAATGTGTGGAGCTAATCATTTGAGCTCAAGTTGTCCTTTGATTGCCAGCGGTTCGGGATCGTCCGAGCAACTGGCATATGCACAAAATTTTCAACGCCCCGGGTATAATCCATATGCACAAACCTATAACCCTGGATGGCGTAATCACCCTAATTTCTCTTATGGGAACAACCAGAATGTGTTGAATCCCAAACCACAAGAGAAGAAAGAGGGTTGGGAAGAGGCCATTGCTAAATTGGCAAATCATCAGCTGCAATATCAAGAGCGCAATGATGCCTCACTGAAAAATTTGGAAAGGCAGGTGGGCCAACTTGCAAAAATTCTCTCTGAGAGGCCTCAAGGGGCTTTACCCAGTAATACTGAAACAAATCCCAGAGAGAATGCAAAGGCCATTACTACCAGGAGTGGGATTCAGTTGACTGAACCCATGGTAGTACAGCCAAAGGCTCGAGCTGACAAAGAACCAGTCGTTGAGAATGAGGTGGTACAAGCACCTCAAGAGGTTGTTAAAGAGGGTAAGGCTGAGGAACAGGAGCCATCAACATCGAAGGCTCCAACTCCAGTCAAAGCCTATGTACCTCCTATTCCCTTCCCTCAGAGGCTCCAGAAACATAAATTGGACGTGCAATTTGGTAAGTTCCTGGAGGTGTTTAAAAAGTTACACATCAACATTCCGTTTGCAGATGCTTTGGCTCAAATGCCAAGTTATGCAAAGTTCATGAAAGATATTCTTTCCAACAAACGGAAACTTGAAGATCATGAAACGGTAATGTTGACGGAAGAGTGTAGCGCCATTCTCCAGAACAAATTGCCTCCAAAGAGCAAAGATCCAGGAAGCTTTACTATTCCATGCGCTATTGGTAATTTAAGCTTTGGTAAAGCTTTATGTGATCTAGGAGCGAGCATTAATTTAATGCCATTATCAATTTTTCAAAAGTTGGGAATAGGGGAACCAAAGGCTACTACGGTATTGCTGCAATTGGCCGATCGGTCAATTAAATATCCTCGAGGTGTTGTTGAGGACGTGCTGGTAAAAGTGGATAAGTTCATCTTCCCTGCTGATTTCATTATTCTTGATATGGAAGAAGATAATGATATCCCTATCCTTTTGGGACGACTATTTCTTGCGATCGGTCGAGCCTTGATTGACGTGCAGGAGGGTAAACTCATTTTAAGAGTTCAAGATGAGCAAGTCACTTTCAACATCTTGAAATCCATAAAGTACCCGTCGGAACCCGATGATTGTTTTCGGGTGAATATGATTGATCACATGGTATCCGACTCTCTTTATGGACATTCTGAGGATCATCTTGAAAGATGCCTTGTACGTTCTTCATATACCAATGATGGTGATCTCAATGTTGAGGGTATGGAAGATTACTTGGAAGCTACACCTTTCCACTCTCATAATTGGAAACCACCTGTTGAGGATTTGGAAAAGACCACTTCAACACCACCTCCATCTCATCGAAAAGCCCCTACTCTTGAATTGAAAACACTTCCACCTCATTTGAGGTACGCATATTTAGGTGAATTATCTACACTTCCAGTTATCATCTCCAATTCTTTAACCAAGCTAGAAGTAGAGAAGCTACTTCGAGTTTTGAGAGAACATAAGCAAGCAATTGGATGGACGATAGCTGACATTCGAGGGATTAGTCCGTCGTTTTGTATGCACAAAATACTGATGGAGAATGACTTTAAGCCATCAGTTGAGCATCAAAGGTGGCTAAACCCGAACATGAAGGAAGTGGTGAGAGCGGAAGTTGTTAAATTACTTGATGCAGGCATCATTTACCCAATTTCAGACAGTCCATGGGTAAGTCCTGTACAGGTTGTACCTAAGAAGGGTGGGATAACGGTAGTGGAAAATGAGAACAATGAACTCATACCCACTAGATCGGTGACTGGTTGGCGAGTCTGTATTGACTACCGCAAGCTAAACACTACGACTAGACAGGATCACTTCCCTCTTCCTTTCATCGATCAAATGCTTGAGCGGTTGGCAGGGTATTCACATTATTGTTTTCTTGATGGATATTCGGGCTACAATCAAATTGCAATAGCCCCGGAAGATCAAGAGAAAACAACATTTACATGTCCGTACGGTACTTTTGCGTACAGAAGAATGCCCTTTGGCCTGTGCAATGCACCTGCAACATTTCAGCGGTGTATGATGGCAATTTTCTCCGACATGGTGGAGAAATGCATCGAAATTTTTATGGATGATTTCTCAGTTTTTGGTACCTCTTTTGATAGATGCCTCCTTAACAATTTAGAGATGGTACTTCAACGTTGTGAAGAGACCAATTTGGTTCTAAATTGGGAAAAGTGCCATTTCATGGTCCAAGAAGGCATCGTTCTTGGCCACCGAATTTCTCTGAAGGGCATCGAGGTAGACAAGGCAAAAATTCAAGTAATTGAAAAATTGCCCCCACCAACGACTGTGAAAGGGATTAGAAGCTTTCTGGGACATGCAGGTTTTTACAGGAGGTTTATAAAAGATTTTTCAAAAATCACAAAACCTCTCTGCTCCTTGCTTGAGAAGAATAATACTTTCAATTTCTCTCAAGAATGCCTAAATGCTTTCAATGTGCTTAAAGAAAAACTTATCACAGCTCCTATCATCGCAACTCCAGATTGGAGTTTCCCATTCGAGCTGATGTGCGATGCTAGTGATTATGTTGTTGGAGCAGTTTTAGGGCAGAGGAGAGATAAGGTCCTGCATGTTATCTACTACGCCAGTCGAACTTTGACCGATGCGCAACTAAATTATGCTACTACTGAAAAGGAGATGCTAGCAGTAGTATTTGCATTTGATAAATTTCGGTCATACCTCATTGGTTCCAAAGTAATTGTCTACACTGATCACTCGGCCATCAAATATTTGTTGGCAAAGAAAGATGCCAAGCCGAGGTTGATCAGATGGGTACTCCTCTTGCAGGAGTTTGACCTCGAGATCAGAGATAAGAAGGGAACTGAAAATGTCGTTGCTGATCATTTATCTCGTCTTGAGCAACCCCAAGACATTGTGGAAGGGGAAATCAATGAGGTATTCCCTGACGAACAAGCTATTTAAGATCATCCATTCAATCCAAGTCAATCATACACCGTGGTATGATAACCATGTGAACTATCTGGTAAGTGGCATCACACCCCCTGATATGTCTTATCAACAAAGGAAGAGGTTCTTCGCTGATGTGAAGCATTACTTCTGGGAAGATCCTTTGTTATTCAAACGGGGTCCGGATCAAATTATCCGAAGATGTGTTCCAGAGGAAGAGATGGAGAAAATACTTGAAAGATGTCATTCTTCTCCGTATGGTGGTCACTTCGGTACTATGAAAACTGCATTGAAGGTCCTTCAATCTGGTTTTTACTGGCTAACCTTATTTAGGGATGCACACACACTTGTATCTAAGTGTGATAGATGCCAACGGACGGGTAATATTTCCAATCGAAATGAAATGCCGTTGAATTCCTTATTAGAGGTGGAACTATTTGATGTTTGGGGTATTGATTTTATGGGGTCATTTCCATCCTCATTTTCAAATCAATACATACTGGTGGCGGTTGACTATGTGTCAAAGTGGGTAGAGGCGATAGCTTTACCTACTAATGATGCTCGGGTGGTGGTAAACTTTTTAAAAAAAAACATTTTCTCACGTTATGGCACCCCCCGAGCCATCATTAGTGATGGTGGTAAACATTTCTGCAATCGCCTCTTCGACTCACTTTTGTCTAAATATGGAGTCACTCACCGTGTAGCCACGCCATATCATCCCCAAACAAGTGGCCAAGTTGAAATATCTAACCGAGAGTTAGAGAGAATTCTCGAGTTGATGGTCAATGTATCAAGAAAAGATTGGTCCAAGAAATTGGACGATGCATTATGGGCTTATAGGACTGCTTTTAAGACGCCGATTGGAATGTCTCCATTTCGGCTTCTATTCGGAAAAGCATGTCATTTACCTGTCACACTCGAACATAAGGCCTATTGGGCTATCAAAGCTCTGAATTTTGATGAAAAGTTGGCTGGTGAGAAGAGATTGCTCCAACTGAATGAACTTGATGAACTCCGTCTTGATGCTTATGAAAGTGCTCGTCTCTACAAAGAAAAGACAAAGAGATGGCATGATCAGAACATTGTCAAGCGTAAGTTCTCTGTTGGGCAACAAGTTCTTCTTTTCAATTCTCGACTCCGGTTATTCCCTGGTAAACTCCGTTCCAGATGGTCTGGTCCATATACCATTACAAAAGTTTATCTACATGGAGTGGTTGAACTTTATTGCAAAACTGGGAATTTCAAAGTAAATGGCCAGAGATTGAAGCCATATTTGGGAGGTGACTTTGTGAAAGAAAGTTCATCTTTTCTTCTTGCAACTCCGGTGTAAAGATGCCCTATAGTCGAGCTAAGGACTATAACCAAGCGCTTGTTGGGAGGCAACCCAACTGTTTTAACTTTTGTTTTCTTTACTTGCTTTTAGGTAGTTGTTATTATTTGTGTTTACTTCTTTTTGTATTATATTGAATACTAATATACTCATTTTTTGTAGGACATTTTTGTAATCCCCGCCATTAGTTGATTTCTCAGGTTTTGGAAGAAATGAATTGCACACTGGTCTATTGCTAAACTACTCAACTGAATCTCAAGTCCAGTACACGCACTCGTTCCACTTCACAAAAGGGCTGCTCAGGGAAGTTTCTTTATTCTTCTTTACTTTCGTTATAATTTACACATTGAGGACAATGTGTGAATTAAGTTTGGGGGTATTGGCCTTGCCGGCTATTGTTATTTGCTTGATGTTTAGCCTTGCCGGCCATTTTTGCGTTTGTACATATTTCATTTGTTATATTAACATATTAGTTAAGCCTTGCCGGCATTGAAATGCGTGATGTTGAAATTGTTATTGATTCATAAGCTATGCATGCATTCCAGATATGCTATTGGTGCCTAAAATTTTTCGAAAATTGCTTATTCTATGTGAGATCATACGTTACATTGAGCACATAGTCACAATTGATTATCATTTAGATGCGGAAATAGGTGTTAGCTGTGAAAAATTTTGAATTGGTAGAACTTAGGTTGTGAGCAGTTTTGAAAAAATTTATCAACCTATACTCTTTTTCTCTTTCACTTTACCATTTACTGTGAGAAAATTTTGAATCGACTAGTTTGTTATTTTTATTGAAGAGGTAGTAACTGAATTGTGTGAACACAAAAAACTGGTGAGATTTTGAGCTTATGGACTGACATTTATTACAGTCTCATTTCTTTCATGTGTGATTATTCCATGATTTTGTTTCTCTAGAACTTGCGTTGATTCTCGTCAAGATCACATTGACACATGTATGCATGATCATGATTAAGGCCATCTTTGACTTACCACATTATCCAAATAGCTTACCCTGGAGTTAATATTTCCTTTTGATAACCCTATTGAGTTTATTAGCCTTTTCTTTGGTTACCTACATTACAAACTTTCATATACTGAAAAATAATATTCTTAACCAGCCTTCAAAGCTAGTGGAGTATTGTTAGATTTCTGAATGTTGGGTGGCGATAGAAAAGAAGTTTGGGGGTATCAATATTATTGAGGTATTCTGTTTGATTTATGTTGTTAAAAAAAAATTATGATAAAAGGGTTGTAGAAGTGTATGGAGGAGGCTGATTTGTATGTCTATATGTATAATTCCTCCTGATATTCAAAAGAAAAAGGTGATTGTTTTGAAATGAAGATGAGTGAGAAGTTATTATTGGGAGTGGTAGGATTGTGTACAGATCCTATCTATGTTAAGTTGAATATCTTTTACTCCATAGACTTATTTGAGGCTTCATAGTCACTTATCCAAATATTTCCACACCTTAACCTTAAGCCACATTTCAACCCTGAAAGTCCTTATGATTTATGTCATGCATGTGATCTAAGTGGTGGCGATTGAGAAAATATGCAAGCTTATGGTAGAACATTTTCACAGGAATGATATTGAGCGAAACAGTGACCTGATCTTATACATTTGAGAGTGAGTGTTCATACTATACTATTTCTGTGAGAATCTACATGTTCAGTTACTTTATCTTCATTTGAAATGCTTGCTATTTGATTTTATTTGAGCTTTTATAAAGAAAAGAGTGATTGAGATCAACCTGTAAATTTACACTTGGGAAATGAAATGAATTATCTATATTTGAGTGTGAATCTTACGAGCGGGAAAGAATATATTTGACCACTAAAGGTCGGGTTGGTGCCAATTTACATATTTTTCCATCTTGACATTCTTTTTCTGAGTTTAGATGATGATTGAAAATGGCTATACACACACACACAGATCGAACGTTGGATAAGCTTAATCTGTTTTCGATAGTATTATTTGGATGCATGGCTGTGAATTGATATACAATTTTGAACTCTTGATAATTTTGGCAAGGTAGCTAATATGTTGATCATTAGTGCATTTGCATGATTATGTTAGAAGTCAATCTTGCTCGAGACGAGCAAGAGCTCAAGTTTGGGGGTGTGATAAGTGTGTTTTTACACACTTATTTGACACTTTTTCTAATTTATTATTGATAAAATTGAGTTAATTTCTAAGTATAATTGTGTATTTTGTACTTTTGTAGGCTAAAACCCTGTATGGAAGTAAAACGACCAAATAGAGAAGAAAATGGACTAAAAATGAACAAAGTTGTGAAGTTGGGGACTTAAGTGCAAAAGTCTAAAAGATGAAGGACTTGAAGTGCAATTATGGAAGGACTGAAATGTAATAAAAATCAAAGTATGAGGACCAAATTGTACTAACTCAAAGTTGAAGGACTGCATTACACTGGACCAGAAGGCTGAAGGACCTGAGCTGCAAAATCATTTAAAACGTGCGACCGCATGGGTTTTAACCATGCGGCCGCACAGGTTAATCAGAGACGTCAACTTATTATCTGGATTTGTCTATGCGACCGCATAGGATTGAACTATGCGGCCGCATAGAGTTAAATTTCAATGGCGGTCTAATTTTCTTGCACGAATTTTTTGGTCAAACTTTTGTATTATTTTTGGCTTATTTTAATGTTGGATATTTTGGCTGTCTCACGAAAATATCCTAAAATATCTAAGTTATATTAGTATTGTATTATTTCCCTCCCTTATTTATACTACTTTGGTCTATTGTTACAAACACATTTGCACACACTTCTCTCTCATTTTCTCTCCCTCTCTCTCTCGAAAATCTCTCTCTCTCTCTCTCTCTTTCATTTTAATTTTGTTTTCTTTTATTTTGTGTTTTGTAGGTTGTTTTGGAGAAGAAGTGGTGGATTAACAAGGATTATACAAGAAAAACTTGGAGAAATTGTTGAAGAAGGCAAAATCCATTCTCAAAAGGGTTTTATCTTTACATTTTTTGTGTTCTTCAATCATTTATCCTATGTTTGTAATAGATAATCTCTTGTTATTTTGTTAGAATGATGAGCTAAACCTTTATTGTTGGAATTTATGTATTAGTTTAACCAAATATTCATTAATATCATTGTATGTTTTGAATGATGTTTATGTTATCAAAAGTGTAGTGTATTAATTATTATTATTGATTATGCTTCATTTATTTGGCCGAATAGATGATGTGGTTAGGTGGTTTATGTAATTATCGAAAGATTATTGCATTGCTAGATCTAGATAATTAGTACCCTAGGTGGTTTTGGGTTATATAGAAATATATACCTCCCCTAGGTGATCCTTTGAGTATTCTCACAATAACTTAATGCTTTGGTTAAGTTTTATCTGCATATAGATTTGTGGGTAACTTTATCAATAGGGTCGATATCGCTCGAAAGAGGTTGTTGACTAAAATTGGAGAATCGGATCTAACTATATATTTTGGTAACTTACATCGGCGCATAATTGACTTGATATTAATGAAATAAAGGTTAAATGAAATCATAAATTCCAACATCTTTTCAAATCAAATCTTCCTTCTTTTCCAAAGTTTTAATTAATTTTTTTAAATAGAAAATTGTGTTTTCTTAGTTTATCGTCTTTTTAAATTAAAATTTTAATGTGTGTATCTGTTTCGAAAGTTTGAAACAATATACTCGTAATTTAGAACAACACTCCTTGAGGGATCGACATTCGGACTTTAAAGGTCCACTTTACTACTTGATCACGATCCATGCGCTTGCGGCATACGATTTAAATCCGATCATGGGCTTCTTGTTTGATTGTAAATTTTACGAGTTGTATAACTCATAATGATACTGTGATTAGGCCCAAAATATGTTAAGTGGTCTATTGGGCTGGTTTATACCTTACGGGTTATAATTTATATATTGTGGTAATTTAAATATGTAGGCCGGAAATATGTAAACCCTAATTAGGGTTTAAGTTATTAATGAGACGGCTCCATAAATTCCTATATAAAGGCTAGGTCACATCTCCTCTCTATGTTGGTTTTATTGGCTTGTCCCATTGACGGCTAATATTTTGTAAGGAGCAAGGAGGGGAAGATCTAGCTGTTAATATTCATATCGATAATGTCTTCAGCATGTATCAATTCGAACTATCAACTTATTATTTTGTGATTCTTGTTTCTTAGCATGACTATCGTTAGATTTAACAGGATTCACTTAGAATATATATACTCAAGAAAATGTCCTAGAAGCTAAAGATGAACAGAAATAGAGATAAAACCCCTCTTAATGAAATCAGATGTTTGGAATGAATAAGGAAACCGCTAATGGTGTCTTTGATTAACTTTATTTTCTATGGAAATTGTTCATACTTTTGAGGTGTTTGATTGACATGTTTTCCATAAAAAATATTTTTCAAAAGTTGGTCATGTGACCATGTTCTCCTCAAAATCAAGGAAAATATTTTCTTTAATGGAAGATTTTTTTTTTAATCAAGTAATTCACACATTCTCTCTCATTTATCCACTAATAAAAGATGGAAATATAGAATATTTTAGGTTAAAAATGAAGTCAATCAAACACATTTAATTGATAATTTTCATGAAAATAAATTCTAGGTAATTGCTTAGAACTAATTTTCTTTAATGGTATTATTTATAGGATAATGCTAGTGGTACGTAATTTTTTGTACACAAGGGACACCCTTGTGTACAAAAAATTGCGTACCCATAGCACAACCCTTATTTATAACCCCAACCATTACCATTGAAATCAAATTGAGATCAACGGTCTGGAGCAACTGACAACTAGTCAATTGCCGTTAGCCAAAGTTGCATTTTGGAAACAGGATTTAAGCCGTCGATGTACGACTCGAGTTTTCGGTCAACAAACGAAATTATCAAGCAACAGCAAACTAACCCATTCACCTTAAAGGGCCCATTTATCATCATAGCCCAGTAAATTGGATGTGACATCACATCCCAACAGGGGAAAAATTCATAAACCAAATTTCAAGTATGACAAATTCAAATTTCAGGCCTAGAGTTTTAAAATGCAAAAATCAGGTGTCCATTAATTAATTAAAAATATTTTATTAATTAATTATTTTAAAATCACAATTATACGATTCAAAGTCACAATTACATAATCAAATGTCACAACTAATTTACTGGTCACATATTATCAAATTAATTGATCACGGATTATTTCGAAGTCACAAATTAAAAAATTTACAGGTCACCGATTATTTCGAGGTCACAAATCAAAAATTTTATAGGTCACAGATTGTGTCATTGGTCACAAATTAAAAAAAATTATAGGTTACGGTTTATCTATTGATAACATATTTTCAAATTTATTGGTCAAATATTATTTTTTTAGTCATAGATTGTCAAATTTTATGATCACAGTTTGAGAGTTAGTTACAACCAGCCAAATAGTTGATCACATTCACCAAACCCGACCCCGATCTCAATCCAATAATTGGTCACAAACACTACTCTACCCGTCTCAACACCACCGTCGCCGTCGCCAACAACACCACCCCGACCCTAACCCCAATACAATACTTGGTCATAGCACTACCCACCCTACGCCGCCAACAACACCACTACAACTGCTGCCACTCCAAAAACTAACAAACCCCACAAAATAACCCACCACCACTGCACACACTGCCACCATCAAACATCACCCACTGCCAAAGACTGGACACCGACAGAGCCGCCACCACCGCCACCAATATTACCGCTACCTCCACCGCACCACAACCTCTTGCACCACACCACCACAACCACCAACAAACACCACGCCATCCCACCCACAAAAACGACCATCTCCACATATTAACCCCAACTCCAGCACCACCACAAAACTCACACAAATCAGCACACGTACACTACAGATTGGCCACCTCCACCACCTACACCAACTACCATCTCTATCGCCGCAACCGCACCAACAACCATCACCACCGCCCACATCGCATCAACACAATTGACTTCCATACACACGAAAATCACAAAAATCAGCATTGCCAACACTAGCACCATCGCTACTATCACAACCACCTCTGTCCTACCTAGATCCACGGCACCACCATCATTACACCGTCACCCACACCATGAGAGAACCATTGTGAGCGCCACCGTGCAACGACGATCACAGCAAAGCGCTGCGCGGCATCCCTGGGCACCAATAAAGTTAATTTGTGCGAAGCTGAACATTGGATAACGGAGTGTAGCTGGAGAGGATGCTATATCCGGCGATCCCTTCGCTGCTACAGAGCTTTTAGTAGGGATGAGGCATTCAAATCGTCGCTCACAGTAACTATCTAAGAGTCAAATATCAGCGGTACTGCAGGAATCTCATCTGTGTGTCGTCGGAGTTGCCTCTGTTTACGGCGCCGAAAAATATGGGTTTGAGAGATGTCGATCGCTGGATCAGTTGGGGGTAGAGAGAGAGAGAGAGAGAAAGAGAGAGATTTTGATAAATGAGTGGAGTTATATTAATTTTGAATAAAAACCTGATTTATGCTTAAATAAACTTTAGACATGATTTTAGAATACTCATCTTTAAACTCCTGCTGTGGTGTAATTTCCACTCCCAACAGTGAGTTTAAATAATTTACAGAAATTTAACTTACGCACCTATATAAATTATGTACAATGGTGTAATACTTGTAGAGACTTGAGTGTCACGCCCTCTACCATATTTTGTGAAACTATAAAAAAAATGGGTGCTTAGTCACGGAACTTACATATTGGTTCTACTTCGATTATTCATTTTTATAAATTCTATTCTAATATAGATTGGTAACTTTGCATTGAGTTTTCCATCAGTCACTTCTTTCATTTTCGTTTTTCCATGTTAATTGTGGTACCTAATTATTATCGTTACGAGAAGTAAGGAGGCGGATTGACCTTACAAATTCAATTTTGCCCTAATATTTTTTATGAATAAGAAGTTGTAGCTAGGATTTTCTATTATTATAAAATAAATATAATTATGTTAGAGAGAGAATGGTGTGTGATTTTTCTCTTGTAAAATACTTTTCATCATAGTGAATTTCTCCAATGGCATACGATCAAGTACTTAAACTCACATTGAAGTGAATCTCTATAATTTTTTCATATTTTTTTGTGTCTTTATTTTGTTTTGAAATTTTATCCTGTTAGGTTTTATATTGTATGTTGGCAATTCTGTGGACAAATAGGACATAATTGATAATTTGTAAAAAGTTGAGGAATCTTTTAGAGTTGGTAGTATAGTCATTGAAGGGGTCAAGATGTCCAAAAAGATCACTTATGATCAAGGAAATGCAATCAGAGGTTTAAAGGATATCAAAGAGCTGCACAAGTTACGTTTCAAATTCTCAGTCGTAACTTACAATGGATTTTACATATCGAGACATTAGAATTTGGACAAAGCTATTTCCATATTAATTGTAGCCCTTTGGGTTATATTTCCAAATCACTTTGAATCACATCAATCGGACATCTATAGAGAAAGTTATGATTCAAATACTGATGACTGCTCAGCTCTCACTCGATCCTTGCTCGAGCGACAATTGCAGAGACTTTTCGTTTGATCTTCGCTCGACCCTCGCTCAAGCTACGGACCCATTGCTCGAGTGACATTATCCCTCGCTCGAGTGATAGTCTTTTCCGGGCAGTGCGCATTCGCGATTTTGGAAAATTTTACTCGGCTCAAAAGACTGGTTTTGCCCTACATATAAATAGAGGCAAGATGTACGAATTAAATAGAGGTTGCCTCATTATTATTCAAGAGAGAAACATTCTATATGATTTGAGAGATCCAAGAACATATTTGATTGAGAGATTCATCCATTCAATTCTTGAGATCCAGCAACCCGATTTTGGAAAACATCAAAGGTTCCATAATCCAAAACACTTGGCATCCTTAATCTTTTAAGGAACTTACTCTTCCATTGGGATTTGGAAGAGGTGGACTACAAGCACAGGAATAGCACAAGAACAGGAGGTTCTTGGAACTCTACTTGGAAGAGACAATAGAAAGAGATCAGGAAGCTAGAAGGAGACAGCAGATTAGGAAGCTACAGGAGGTAGATCGGAAAGTCTAGCAGATTGGTTAGACAGTATCTACGATGGCAGATCGTGAGATTGGAAGGAACAACAGATCTTGGAGATTGCAGGAATTACAACAGCTAGAACGAGTGAAGTTGCTAGTCTGGAATCACACTGTAATCCATATTGTCCATGGTGGAGGTAACTGGCTTGGTCCCGGAGTTTTTCCCTTGTTGGGTTTCTCCGTCAGCATATTGGTGTTCTTTACTGTTTTCCTTATTAACTGTTTGTGGCATTCAAACATAGGATTAATTGGACTTGATTGATTAATCATCTAGAAACTAATTAAAGTGACTTGTTGTTTTGGTTAGATTAATTCCACACATAAGGTCAAATTAAAAAGGGTAATTAGTAACGGTCTAGTGCTATCCCGTAACTTTCATATCCTTCTAGGTTTAAGGTTGTAATAGGAACACAAGTTTACTATATACAATTTATAATATTCTAACATGATATCAAAGCGGGTTTAATTTTATTTTGAGTTAAACTCACAAGCTTTTGTTCTCCAAACGAGTGGCCTGGTGCCGCTCGTCCAGACAAATTTTCTTATTTTGATTAGATATTCTCGTTTAGCAAAATTCTTTTTCTTTTTTATATATTCTATCCATATTATGTCAAGTCAAGTTTTCTTTTGTTCTTTATTTAATCTAAATTTAGATTTCACATTAATTCAAATCATGTTAGACGTTGGTTATTCTTGTAGTTTCCTTCTCATGTAGAATTGGTTTTCAAGAAAATCGAGAATTAGTTTTGAAATTTTATTAGATTTGTTGATGCTAGAATTATTTTGAAGAAAATCATGTTATTTTCCATCGAATTTATTTCCATTACAAATATTATTTTAGCCTCCTCGTGTGTCAAGGTTCTTATTTCATCGGTATTTCCTTCATCTGTAAGTGTTGTACTGATGCTACCATGGATTTTCGGAGTACTACTATTAAGCATGGTCTATCATTGACCTGTCTTGTTATCTTGTTTTGGCCTTGTTCATTGTACTTGTAGATGTCTCCTTTAAGTATTGGTGATGGTTTAATTAGACTGGTGGTGTATGATTTTTTTATTTCTTACCAACTATGAGTTCTTTGTTTGTCTTACAAGCAGTTTTGAAGTATCATTTGATCATTGGAAGATGAAGATTTGATTGGATCAATTTAATTTTCAAACACATTTTATTGTCATTACATCATATTGAGTTTGAGGGAGGATGTTGAAGATATAGAAAGATTGTACAGAATAATCTCTATGATATTTTTCTAATTGTATGAGATTATTTTCTTTAATAGTTGATTGTGTGACTGACTATCACATCATCTTTCTTATAAATAGGGTCTTCTGTGTTGTAATTGGAACACAAGTGTATCATATACAATTTATAATAATCTAACAGATTTCACCATGGTAAGTCCAATGTCAGGCAATTAATGGACACATGCATCAACATAGCATTACAAATGAAACACAAGTCTAGGATGCGATCATACATTATATAACACCACAGGTTATCTACTCCTAAAATTCCAAGCCCTGCCTCTCTCTGTCATATAATAAATCAAGATGAAAAAAATCACATTTTCTAGAAAACATACACAATAAATTGAACATTTTGTACTTCTCTACTTGATGTTAGTCTTTATAATCCTGCTGCTCTCCCCCAATCTCTCTCTCAATATCTTCACTCCCATGTACCTACATATACAATTCAAGGTGTAAGTTGATATATATTTCTTAAATTTTTGTAAATTAAGTTTCTCACATGAACAAGAAAACGATGATCTTACCGGCCCATCATCATCACCGTAGCTTGAGGATTAGCGCCGGGGGAGCTAGCTAAAGTCGAGCCATCAATAACACGAAGTCTTTTGACCCTCAGTACCTTATAGTCCGGGCTCACCACCTTGCCCACATGGCAGCCTCCATGGTAGTGCCAAATTGAAATAACTGTGTCTTTACAAAACTGCTCAAGGGATTTTGTGTCATTGGTATGCTTAGGTATAAGATTAACATTTGCTTGAACACTCATGTTTAGTATCTTTTCGACTGTTTCCCTGTCACACTGCGTGTACTTTACAAAGTGTTTAGACTTCAAAATCTTCTCAACAAGGCGTATACCGTCCACGCATCGTGCTAAATCATTTGGGTGGTTGAAGTAGTTGAAGGTGACTGATGGGTTGTCGTCTACATTGGTGTTGAGCAGGGTGAGTTGGCCTTTTGACAGGGGCCAAGCTATCTTTTCTAGAATGAAACCTCCCGGAAATGCTTCATGCGGAATGTTTCTCTTTCTTTTTACGTACTCTTGAATCGCTTCGTGCGATCTTTTCTTTGGAGGAATGGTCCACGGCTGCCGTATCTGTTCACATAACAAAATGCCAATGCTTGGTAGAGTCGACTATACAGTATTAAACAGTATGAAAGAAGAAAAGGAAACTAAATACTGCCTATTCTGGTGTATAATCCTGTCAAATACTGCATACTAAATATGAGATATATATACTCGAGATTTTCAATGAGATTACACGAATAAACGTGGTACTCACCTTAGCGGAAATAATTTCATTGTTCCAATGAATGCTATCCATAGATTGTCCAAATCCACTGCTAGCTTCAATGTACACACCCAACTTAGTAATTCCCACAACTTGTATTAAAGACTGCTTGATATGCCTATTAGTTGGGATATAGATTGTGTTGAGAGGGTTATCAGCCATGCCCTTTCCAACAAACTCATTGTCAAGAACCACAGATATGTTCAATTTTTCGAGATCTGCCTTCGGGCCGATCCCACTAAGAAGCAGCAGTTGAGGGCTCCCAATTGCTCCGGAGGACACGATAATTTCACTTCTTGACCTCTTAGAAAGAAATGCTTTGTGTTGCTTCCCATTTTCGTCTTTGAACACGACTCCAACTGCCCCTGGTCTTTTACCTGTAATAGCATAGCATATTACCATGATACTGATAATAAATCACACAGTAAAATCTTGTTGTTCGTATAGTCTAGACCTGTTGACTAATATATACCTGTTTTCTTGAACACAATCTTTTGGACTGTTGCATGTACTAAAACATTGAGATTATCGGGATTTGCAGAAGCGAGAAGCTCAGCAGCAGTGTGACGCCGGCCGAACCTGTCGAAAATAGTTCCACCAATTTTGGTTCCATATACATGATCATAGGTGAATCCATTGAAAGGTGAGATTCCAACTTCTATAAGGCTGTCCCTAAATGCTATCTGCCATGGTGCAAGCTCTGGCCTATGAACAATTTGCTTCTCAACCCATGGATATGACTCGTTCACCAGTTTTGCATCCCACCCTACTCTCTTAACGTAACTGAAAGTCATAAAAATCAAGTATTAACAAGTTGGCACATATCAACCATCTTTCCGAAGTTTTTGCTCAAAAATAAAAGGAAGAAGATCCAATATAGTTCTCATAAAAAGAGACTAGAACTGTTAAAGAATCGATATCCAAAAAAGGGAAACCCGGGATTTGAACTCTCTAGTTAAATACGTTTTTTCCATGTAGTAACAAACCATGGCCTAAGAGTATTTCCAAGAGATTCTTTAAACATAAGATACTCTTTATTTTAAAGAGACAACATTTAAAATCAAGCTCTAAGAGATTTTTTAAATTAAAATTTTAATTTAAAATACATTCAAAGTGTTTCAATTTTCAATCTATGAAAATAATAAAATAATATAAAGAAAAACTAGTTAAAATAAAAGATAAAAAAAGTAATAAATCTTTTTTTTGGGAGTAGTAAAATTAAGTGTTAAATATAAAGAGTTTATTGAAGTATTTTAAAATTTTAACTCTCTAAATTTATAAATGTTTTTCAAATAATAGAATATGTTCTTTAAAAATAGAGTCTCTTGAAAATATTCTAATACTATTTAATATTCAAAAACTACGAAAACAAGTGTACAATATGATTAGGCATATAGTATGTAAGTATAAGGAAAAGAGTTGAATTGAATGCAATATATTGGAAGTTATGGTGTGTAGGTCGGGTACAACTTCTTTTGTCGATTGGATGTAACACAATCATAAATGTCTTGGTCAAGTAGGACCATATCAATTATTTATTACCAAATCAAGAACATAACAACCAACAATTTAAAAAAAAAAAATAATGGTGTACATAATTTTTGGTAGTGTTCATATACTCACACGAAGAAAGTCCGCTCTACATAAGTATGTTCATACACTCACATAGGGGTGGAGTCTGATCCCACTCCTATGTACTAGCCTCACCCCTATGTGAGTGCATGGACATCGTTATATACCAAAAAATTATGTATGCCAATCACAACACTTTAAAAATGACATAATTTATAGTATGCAATGAAAATTTATACATATGCTGCCACTATGTAAATGTTCGTACTTTTGTCACATGAGTCATCACTTTCTAGCAAGATAATTGGCCTATTTTAACTTGGGTTTTAATTGTCCTTAATTGACTGAACAGTGACTTTGTTGATAATGATGGCTCAAAGCTAGTGTAAATCTTAAATTGGACTGGTTAAGAAGGATTATTCCAACTGTACCGAAAGGGGTATCGAAGTGTGTACCCCCTCATATGAAGTGTGGGGCCCGTCTGCATTAAATAATCTCGAGTTGTGGCCCCCACCTCTCATGTGAGGGGGGTACGTCCTTCGATACCCCCTTTTCGGTACCAGCAAAACAACTCGGTTAAGAAACATTTGCTCAATGCCCCCATTCTTAATTTCATATAGCGTTCGAGATCCTATGTTTTCTCGATTATCTAATAAATCACTTAATGAAAGAAAATTATCTTTCCATTCGTTTCAAAACTTAATATAAATGTCTAATTACGAGGAAAATTTACAACAAAACATGTAAATTATAACTCAAAGTAGGAAAGAAGTAAAAAAAGAGTGGACAGTAGGCAGTTGGGAGTTGTACCTTGCGCTTGCTCTAGTGTAAAATCCTGCATTGATAGAGGTACCTCCACCCAAGATTCTACCCCTAGAATTGAAAACTCCATCGGTAGAAATAAATAGTTGTGATGCAGAGGTTGGTGAAGTATCGGCTAAGGAAATGTGAAAATTCTGCAAAAATGATACATTCGCATTGGCAAAAGGGGTTCCCCCTCTTTCGAGTAATAGTACGCTGAAGTTTCGCGATAGGGTGGCCGCGAGTGGGCAACCGGCAGTGCCACCGCCAATGATTATGTAGTCATAGGTCTTGCTTGTGCCTCTCCATGAAGGGGACTTGGCCGTGGACGGCCGTTGGGAGAATGAGCTTGCTGGTCTTATGAAAGGGTATCGATACTGTCCCGGATGTTCATAAGCTGCATGGAAGTTATATCTAAGTTGTTAAGATAATTTGTATATAAAATGTAGGCAGTCTTAACCGTGCAAAAAATCAAAAAATATTTACAAACTTATGGATGGATCTTGTGATTTTGATATGATGTTACATTGCATTTCATTATTGAACTGTTTTAAACATAGCCAATTTTCCCAACCAATCACCTCCCGTCAAGGTGTTTTCTGTCACTGCATTTGGCCAAATTCTTCTAGCAAAGTAGCATTATTCTCGAAAATAAAATTACGTGCAATAGTCAAGGCCCTGCCAGGAGCAGCCTATGCTGCCTATAGTCAAGGCCGGAAAGAGAGGAGTGGATGCAGCCCCGACTATAGTGTGTGATTTTATTTTTGAAGTACCCACGTAAAGTTGGTCCCCAAAATCTCAAGACCGGCCCTCATCTATACGGCCGCTATAGTCAAAGCCGGAGAGAAATGGGCCGGGCCGGAGGGAGATGAGTAAGAAACAGATTGAGAGAGTGTAAAAGACAAAGTCTTGAAGAAAGAACCTTGAGAGAGAGTAAGTGTGTTGATCCATAGAATAAAAGAGAGCAAGAATTTGAGTTTCATAAGAACTGCTGCTGCACCACCAACCAAAGCCATTGAGAGAGACAGAAAATTCAGAAAATTGCACACTCACAATTCCCTTTCAAACTTCTGCAGATTTTCTTTATGTGGCTCCCTCTGGTTGGCCTTGTTCTCTGTGTATTCTCACAATTACAAATAATATATGTATAAGAACACACAGTACATGACTACATGAGAGAAATTAATAAGAATACTTCCAGAATATAACAATATCATTTGGTGAGTGATAACTGCTAAGTCTTGCCGGCAGGTAGAATTAAATGCCACAGATATTATCAACTGAAAATGCTATTAGATGGAGAAATGAATTTAACAGTTGAAGAGACAATGAATGCATACGCCTCTAACTTTTTACTTTTTTTATTGCATCATAATGGACAGCCAGCTAACTTTGCCAGCCTGAATTCTGTGCCTTTTCAGCATCTCCTTCTCTTAAGGGTCTCTTCGCAGTTTCAGCCACCATTAATAGAAACCAGAATTAAGACTAATTTCTTTATTTGTCCTTGAGATTTTATTTTTAGAGAAAAATAGCATATAAGAAAAAAAATATAAAAATCAGACAACAAATTTATACAATTTCGCTCACCCAAACCTTTCAACTATTATAAGAAAAACATCATAAATTTTACCACAACCACCAATTGAACAAGAGTAATACTGTTTGCAATGGCTCATTGTCGCAGTCGCCCTACGTGGTATATATGTGACGATTAATGATTTGATGCATTAATGTGGTAATTTTTTATTATCTTATATATCAATTCACTAACCACCACATATATGCCACGTAGGACGACTAAAGTAGTGAGCAATTGCAAATAGAGTAATGCTATGTAGCCCCACTAGGGTTGGAACCCCAATTTAGGTAGCGTTAGATGATAGGTTAAATGAAATGTGAAATTAAATGACTTATTTAATTTCACCAATCATTCTACGCCACATTAATGCCACCTAGACTGGGGTTTCAACCCCAGTGGGGCTAAATAGCATTACCCTTGCAAATAACATTATTCATTGAACAACCCAGCAAAAAAAAAAAAAAAAAAAACCATGAGGTTGGGTGTGACCTCAAAAATTGATATTATTTTTGGAGAAAATCACCTGAAACCCTTTTTTTTTAAATTTTTATTTTCATTAATCAGACATTAACTTTTTTTTTCAAAAATTGCGTGGTCACATGAATATAACTAATAGGTCACCTAATCGCACACTTTATATGTCATATCCATTTATCAAAATATGTCATAGTCTCATACCAACTGATTTTTGAAGGTTTTTTTTACAAGTTTGTAAAATTTGAAATTGTATTCTTAAATTATTATAGTAATGAAATTTTTCCTTATTTTCAAGTCAGCAGTAGTTTTTCTCTCCAGATTGTCTGGATTTTCCATATTTATATTTTTGGTGTATTTTGAAAGTCAATTGTTCGTATAGAAAGAGAAAAATGGAGATTCATGTGTTATTTTGATCGAAAAAATACTTCTCGATTGAAAATAGTGTTTCAATTTCCAAGAGGTCCGTCGTCGGATGTTCTTTCAATTCAAGGAATTTTTTAGAGTGAAAGTTTGGATATTAAATTTTCAAGTATTTTTCAATTGTGCAGTTGTCTTATTTATATGCATTTTTTGGAAATATTTTATCATTTTCATGAATTTTCGTTCTTTCATCATTTTGTATGAAAGTCATAAGTAAGTCACATTCCCAAAGCTTGTTAGTAATTAATTATTTGCACACATTGGTTTAGTGCAGAAAAGTCCAGTTTAATTCTGTCAGAATATGCACTAAATTTCTCGTCCATGTTCGAGGCCAAACCGAGGTCTTTCATCTTGTTACTTGAATAGCCCTCCAATCAAGTTTCCAGCTAGTGTTAGGGTTCTATCTCCTTTAATTAGGAGAACAATATCAGTGATCAAGGCATCTTTCATTGACCATGCCTCGACGAACTAGACACAAATGTTCTATGACGCGTGAGCATGCAATGGTGTGCTTTTGTGGCTAAAGAGAAATCCAAATAGACCATAATTATTTCAATGAGTAACATTAGTCCCTCAAGTTCGACCTTCATATTTATGTAAAATAAGGGACTTTGATTTTCATTTCCTGTTAGTGCTGAAACCTTTGAACTGTAGAGTTTTAACTGTTGCACATCTTTTTCAGCTTGTTGTTCGCTGAAAATTACATCGCAAGCACACGGGTCGTGAACAAGTAATACAGTTTACTTTTAGAGTCCAAATATTGATCCCACGAGAAATGTATACTTTCAATTACACTACTTTAATCAATTTTAATTCTAACAATAAATAGAAAAAATACACAATAAACATATGATTTCGAAAATTAACTAAAAATCTACAAACTAATAAAACATGAACGCTTGGATATTTTTGAATGAAAAACGTGGATGGAATTTATGATTTCTCTTAACCTTTATTTCATTAATATCAAACCAATTATGCGCAGATGCAAATTACCAAAATACATAGTTAGACCCGATTCTCCAATTTTAGTTAATAGCCTCTATCGAGCGACGTTAATCCTTATTGAATGACATTAACATATTTCTATGTCGTTCAAAACCAAACAACCGCATTAAATTATTGTGAAAATACTCAAAGGGTCACCTGAAATAGGTATATATGTCTATATACCTAAACGCGCATAGATATCACTATACAACTCAAGGTATTAATCACTTTTAGTCTAGTAAGTGCAACAATTTTTCAATAATTGCCCTAACCACTTAAACACATCATTTATTGATCAAGTAAATGATGAACCATACAACACAATAATTAATACACCATTATTTTGATAATCAAAGCATCATTCACAACATATAAAGATATTAATGAAACTTAGATTAAGTTATTACATCATAAACTCCAACACAATAAACTTTAGCCCATTTTATATAGATGTAAACAAAGGAGAGTTTTTATACAATACATTTCAATATTGGCAAAATAATTAAGAGAAATCAAAGTTATAGAATAAACCCTAGTTTGGCTCGGTTTTGAATCTCCGAAATATTTCTCCAACTCCTTTAGTAGAATCTCTTTTGTTGCTCTTGGATTAATCCCCAAAAATTACCAACCTTTTACTAAGTAAAAAGAAGAGAGAAAAAAAAAGGGAAAATAATGCAAGAAGAGAGGAGGAAGAGATGGATTCTTTTGTGTTCACTCCCCCTATATTAGATATTCTAGGATATCTTTTGACACACCACAAATATCCTAAAATATCTACTAATAAACAACCACAAAATAATGCAAGTTGGGCAAAAAAAAAATCTAAACGAAATTTAAACAGCCTAACAAATTTAACTCTATGCGACCGCTTGATTATATCCCATGCGGTCACATGGAAGAGCCAAAATATGATTTTGACGTCTTTGCCCTTTCCAAGTGGTCGCATAGTTCAAAACTATGCGGCCGCATGGCTCAAACCAAAAATAGATATTGCAGCACAGTCCCTCCATATTTGCACGTCAGGTCCCTTAACTTTAATCACGTACAGTTTGGTCCTCAGATTTTGATCTTCATGACATTTAAGCCCTTTGAAAATTGCGCTTCAAGTCCTTCAACTTTCTGGCTTGTGCACCTTGTCCCCAACTTCACAAATTTGTACGTTTTAAGTCTTTTTTTACTCCATTTAGCTTCGTTTTCTTTCTTTTCAGGGTTTTAGCCTACAAAAGTAAAAATTACACAATTATGCATAGAAATTTACTCAATTTTATCAATAATGAAGTCTCAAAAAGTGTCAAATAAGTGTGTAAAAACACACTTATCATTTGCTTCTTCGAAGTATTATATTAAAGAGAGATCAAAGCATAATAGATTGGCTTCCGCAGATTTTTGGCTACATATGCATTCCAAGATAGAAGGGAATCCAAACCTTATAGATGACATTCTAGCTTTATATGTGCTTCGAGGAATTTTGGCCAGAGGGAGCCTAAAGCTTGATAGTTGTGTGAACTTTTCAATCGGAAATATATCTTCAATCCTCAAGAGATCCAACCCGATATTATTTCAATCCCGAGGACTTTTTATGAGGGATGATCTTTCAATCCATGACAGTTTAGACCTCAAATATTCTTTCAATTCAAAACCCTTTTATGAGGGATGTTCTTTCAATATTTTAGATGCTCTCGCTCGGAGATATTCTTTCATTACCTGAAAGATTGGTCCGTGTGGAGTAAAGGAGGTAAGTTACTCTTAAGTTCTTAGCTTACCTCCCCCGTCAATTGTATATTGATCAGAGATACTCTTTCAATCTCCAAGATGTTGTTTCATACAAGTTAGATAAGTTAAGTCCACTTTGGGTTCTTAGCTTAGCTCCTTTGTCGCAATGTTTTCATTCAAATCTATTCTTTTAATCTCCGAAATTCTCAATCTTAGATATTCTTTCAATCATTGAAAGTTGGCTTTAAGTGGATATTATATTTTAAAGCCAATGGTAGGTCCTCCCCCCCCCCCCCTCAAATTTCAACAAGGTTTTCCCCTTTTTGGGAGATTTTAAGTGTATTTTGGAAGCCAATCGTTTGTATAAAAAGAGAGACAAAAATTCCACGTTTATTTTGACTAGAAAACACTTCTCAATAATAGATAGTGTTTTAATTTTCGAGAGGTTCAACCCTGGATATTCTTTCTATGTGAGGCATTTCTAAGAGTGGAAGTCTAGATGTCTGATTTTCAACCCTTTTTCATTGTGCAATGGTCTTATTCATAAGCATTTTTAGGGTCATTCGTTCATCCTTATGTTGAAAGTCATAATTAAGTCCCATTTTCAAAGCTTGGTGAGGTTGTGCTTTGTGACTTTTGTCAAGGAATTCATTGTTTTTAGGCCTGTGTTTAGTGCACTAAAGTTTAGTTGGATCGAGCTGGGTGGACAAGACCATTTTGCCAAGTCTTGTACAAACCTCTCACAACACAGTTTTGGGGTTAGCTATGGCAACGAGCCGGGCCCGAGCAGGGGAAAAAAGGCTCAGGCTCAGGCTCGGCTCGGCTCGGACTTTTTTTGGCCCTAGTCGAGCCGGGTAAAGCCCGGCCAAAAAATACCGGCTCGACCTTAGCGTGCCAAGCAGGGTCAGCTCATTTTTTTTTTTTTTTTTGTGGGTAAAATAGTAGCTATTTTTTAAAAAAAAAAATTTAATTTTTTTTTTGGCGGACACGGGCCGACACCCCAAAATAGGGCTTGGCCCGAGCCTTGCACTGAGCCCGAGCCGGGCTTGGCTCGGACTTTTTTCGCGCCGAGCCCGGGCTGTCTGAGTTTTTGGGCTTAATTGCCAACCCTAGGTGGGGTGAGTGTTTTTGGAGGTTTTTTTAATGAGGTGGGTCCTACAATCCAGTTTAGTTTGATTCTATTAGAATTCACATTGAGGTTTTGCCTGTGTCCGAGGTCAAATCGAGGCCTTTAGTAGTGTTGTTGACCAAGGCCTCCAATCACATTTCTAGCCAAGTATTAGGGTTTTTCTTCTCCTTTGCTCAGGGGACCCTAGGTGATCAACAGGGGCGGATCCAGCTAGCGGCGAGCTAGAGCGGCCGCTCTAGCTGGATCCACCGAAAAGTTCAGTTGATTATGATGCAGAAAATGGCCATCAATGGAGGTCAAAGAAGAAAGAAGTGAGAAGCACTAGAAAGAGGCTCTAGAGCTGATCATGATCCTCTGGTTTTTCTATGCGCTTCAATTTGCACGAGAACCACTAGAAAGAGGTCAGTCCATCTGAGGTGAGAGCCGAGAGATCAATCTGCACGAAGAAGAAGACCGGCAACTTAGAGAGAGAGAGAGAGAGAGAGAGAGAAAACCTTTTCAAAATGTTTTTTCTGGCAACTTTTAGAGAAAGAGAGAGAAAACCTTTTTAAAATGTATAAATTAATTATTAATAGATGGAGATATTTTGTCAAAGATATTCGGTGGATTTTGGCAGACATATTAGGTGGGTAATGAGTTTATCCATAATTAGTACTTTAGTAGATTAATTTAATTTAATAATATTATTATTAATATAAAAAAAATTGAATTATGACATGATTTTTGAAGTTAACAGTTAAAAATATAAGTGAGTGTAATTTTCACTTTATCTCGTATTTATAAGTGAACAAGTTTATTTATAAATGAACTTATGAGTAAATAAACAGACTTAATTACTCATAAATTTTACTTATCAGTTATACATAGTTAAACAAAACATGATTAAAAGGTGATTGCATAATTGAATCGGTCAATGTTGAACCAATGTATATAGGATATAAAGCCTCGTTTGACTTCTTGTTCTATCAAGTTTGTCATAGAATTGCTTGCTAACTCCTTTGATATTTTTGTTAAATAAGATGAGAATGGATAATTGTTTAAATTGCTAGTTTTATTTGGACCATCCAGAAGTGGTACAATTGATCTTAGGCTCAAAAAATTTATCTACAACCTACGGACAGAAGGCTAATTGAGGTTGCTAATAAGGGAGATGTTTATCAACTTGCAACGTTTTCAAAATATGAGGTCCCGTAGAATTCAGTCGTCTAAATTTATAGTTACAGAATGAGATCGTATCGTGTAATTTTTTTCGTATATTGGGTTGTATTGAATTCTATTTTCACATGTATAGAATTTTTACGTTTTAGTGTATTTACATATATATTGAATAATTTTTAATATTATTTAACTAAATATTAATAAACGACATCGTTATTATGATCGTTGAGTCAACGGTCAACAGTTGACCTCCGCTCTAGCTGAACTTCAGACTTGGATTCGCCGCTGGTGATCAAGACGTCTTTCGCTCAACCATACCTTTGCGGCCGAGTTGCAAATTTTCAAAGACATGTGGGCATGTAATGAGCCCTTTTATGGCTAACGAGGAATTTGAATGAACAATAATTATTTCAGCACGTAATATTGAACTTATAATTTTTTTCTCACCAAAAGTCACTAGTCACGTACTATAAAATAGAAAAATATTGTCCCTGTATGACAAATTTTTCAATACATAAAACACCTCAAAAGTACTCCAAATTCAGCTAGATCAAGGACTGCGCATTTGTTTACTTTTCAATTGAAACTAACACTTTCAATCATAGTAAGGTCATGCCACCCTACCAACAAAAGAAATTCACCATCGAAAGGAATCTTAAATGTTTGCAAATTCATCACCAATTTGCAATATAAGTCCTCTGAAGAAAGAATTTTTGAGGCAACAATCTCCACCTTGTTGAAAATGAGCCAAAACTCAATTATTATTCTACAGTAACTTTTGATTTCACTGCTCGAGGGAGAAAAAATTAATAAAAAAATAATAAGCATTTGAAAAACTTGGACAACCCCAATTCCAGAAATTGAGAATTAACATACTACAGCATATGAATATAATCGCTTAGAATTAACAAAAAAAAACCTCTAAGAATTTCATTCACACCTAAACAAAGTTGCTAAAAATTCATGGTGTAACCCTCTTGCTTGACTTTCGAGAGAGCTAATTAGCTATCGACATCAACTCGACCATACACCTACACATAGGACTGGACACGATCCGATTCGGTTCGGTTCTAATGACAATTGAACCGGACCCAAATTTTTTTGGTATTTAGTAAGTGGAACTGTCGGGTCCAAATTTAATTATGGAACCGTTCAGTTCGGTTTCATTCAATTCGGTTTGGTTCCATTCGGTTCCCAAATTCTGTACTATAATTAATTTTTTTAATATTTACAAAACTACATTAATTCAACTAATGACATGTACAATCTTAACTTTTACAAAATAACGTAGTTCAATCTTATGTGTCTTTTAAGTCTCTCTTTGTTGAGTTCTTCGTAGATTTAATTGTGAAAATTACAAGACGAGGACAATAGCGAGTTTACAATAATTAAGAGAAACGTTGTCGAATTTCAATTTGATTTCTCCAGAAGAAACGGTACAACGGTAGAATAACAGATTTGGATAAAACTTAGGTAAATTTAATTAAGTTATGCTTGAACTGAAATTAGAAATAGGAAAATAATAATTTTGGGTTAGCAAATTCTTTTAGAAAATAATAAAATAATTTGACTTATTTAAAATAAATAAAATAAAAAATTTAGGAATATTCTTATTCGATTCTTCGGTTCTTGATTTAGAACCGAGAACCAAACCTAACCCGTCGATTTTCTATTCAGATACCCATTTGTGTATTTAATTTAAGAATAACCGCTCGATTCGATTTGGGTCAGATTTGGTCAGATTCGGTTCGGAGGTCCTACCTACACACTCTACACCAATGTCATCAATATCCATATACAAACATGTGGATCCATTAGCAGTAACAACATCATCTATCATGACAACTAGTGCATCTCATGAAGTTATAAATCAAACTCAAACAACTTCATCAACTTCTTCCACGAAGAGAGACTCATTGTTCAACTTCAAGCAGCTAACCGAGTATGCTCCACCTTTTGGATAATATATACTTAAGTGACCAGTTTATCCATACTTGATCGAATTGATCTTCCATTCAAGGTCATGTGCAATCCAAATTGAATCAGCTCATCATTGACTTGTACTTGTCACAAGTCAAAATTGATTCTCTCAACAAATTCCTCCACATCATATTTCATACTTGCTATAATTTTTCCTTACTCCAAAAATTCAAATCACCTTACTCTAATATCACTTGTTGGGAAATGAGACCAATTCCTTTATTTGTTCACTGGATTCTTATTGTTCAGTAAAAAACAACAACAAAAATTTACAAACTGTCAAATTTTCTATCATATAGAATTTCACTCACCTAAAATCCCTCAGTATGTTTGAAAAAAATACAAACTCTCTAGTCTTGTACTACAAAAAAATGTGAATTGTGTAAATCTAGTCGAGCCAGACGGCACTAGAGGACAATGGGCTCGTGAAAGCTCAATCCATGGACAACTTGGGCCCGTATTAAATTGAGCTTAGGGACGAGCTGAGTCAGCTCCTTGGCTTCACATATTTTTATGGGAAAAATTCATAAGTAAGATCAAAAGTATGGTCTATTTCAATAATAAGAAAACAAGTTTCAAATTTCAAAAATCATATTTTTATTAATTTTTCTTTATAATTTAATTATATATATTAATTAATTAAATATATTAAGGTCACAGATATATATAATTTGGTTACAGATTTACGATTTAGTCACATATTATTTTTCGGTCACAAATTAGAATTTTTAAATTCACAAATTATTTTACGATCACAATTCAAAAAACTTATAGGTCATAATTTGTTCATCGGTCACAGATTCACAATTTAATTAGTCACATATTATTTTTCGGTCACAAATCAAATTTTTAAATGTCACAAATTATTTTATTGTTACAATTCAAATAATTTATAGGTCACAATATCTTTATAGGTCACAGGTAAAAAATTTATTCGTCACAATTTCTTTATCGGTCACAGATCACGAATATTATAAATCACAATTTTTTACACATTCACAAATTATCAAAATATCGGTCATATATTAACAATTTTTTAGGTCACGCATTAATTTTTTATCACAGTTCATATTTTTTCATTGGTCACATATTATTTATTGGTCACGGATTAATCAATTTAATGGTCACAGTCGATCAAAATTTTGTGACCACACCTCATCACCACCACAACCGTCGTCGCCGCCTAAACCACCACCATAGCCGTCGTCGCTACCTAAACCACCACCAGATGCCGCCACCTCCAACAATACACCACTATCACCCAATCCACGCCCATCGCCATCGTCGTCCGTCGTCGCCGCCACCACCACACTACCACGACACCTCGAACTGCCACAACTACACCCACACCCACCATTACTGCCACCACAATATCAACAACAAAAATCACCACCAAATACACCCACTGCCGTCGCGTTGCCGACACCTCCACCACATCACCAACACCACTGTCGACCACGTCACAACTGCACAGATCGAATCAAACAAACAAACAAAAACTCCCAAAAAAGTTAAGGAGAAATCATAGACGGGCAGCAGCAGAGCCGAGCTCGCTGCGCTTAGCTGCTCCGTCTGCAGAGAGGAAATCTGCACCACCGTCGTCGATGAAGGTTGTTCCGGGACCGAGGAGAATGAGAGAAGAATAGATACCAAGGAAGAGAGAAAGAGGGAGAGGAGGAGAAATTCTTAATGGATCTGCATCGGTGCCCGTCGCCGTTGAATCCGGTGATTCCAGTGCCGGAATAAAGGTTGGCTAGGGCTGCAGTTGCGACGTCGACCTAGGGGAAGGTAGCGTTTGTGGAGAGAGAGAGAGGTTTGGGGAAATTAGGCCGTCAATTATTTTTTATATTTATTAATGAATTATATAAAATATCTGATTTTTGAATAGTTAAACCTTGAATCTGATTTTAAAATACCCA